>ML391216.1:3015-49042 GCA_005239525.1 Nicotiana knightiana
TGATTTTATATTGGCTTGGTTAAATAACGATTAGAGTGATTTAGCAAGTAGTTTACACAAGTCCTTGTGGGTACGATATCTGGACTTAAAATCCTGTATTACTTGTCGACCACGTACACTTGCGTGTGCATTGGGAAATAAACCAACATCTTCTCTGTGGGCAGAAGGACGAGGAGATCAAGGACTTCCGAGCTGATTTTACTAGATCCCGTAAGGAGGAAGCCGAGTTGTACGATCAGGTAATGATTCTCTTGAAAAAATACGGGCTCTATTCAAGGGCGAAAGCTAATGTTCCAATGTCACAGTTGCAGCAACTGATTGAAAGGATTGAGCTATTTTAGGAGGAGGTTGATCGGGCAAAAGTTGACTGCTATAAGTGGAAGGAATGCACGGACTGCCTTGATGTGGAGAAAGAGAATGCCTTGGCTTCGAAATGCGAGGGAAAAGTGCTTGGTTCAGGCTTAGGGGTGGAAGAGCTCGAAGATGAACTTGCAACGGCCCAGGTTGAGGCCGAAAAAGCAAAGGCCAAGGCTGATAAGTCGGTGTCCATATATCTAGCTGATGCCGAGGCTGCTCAAGCACAACCGAGGGAGGCAAACGATCGAGCAGAATGGACTGCCGAGCTTGCCAAATGCCAATCTCGTAAATAGACCCTCGAGAGATTCATGATCGAGGTTTTGACCTTTCTGAGGAGATAGCACATACAAAGGTGCATGAAGACAATGCCAGGCTACTGGCCTATTTCGATGACGATGACGATGATGAAAGAAACAAGAGAGGGTCAGATAATGATGAGGGGCCCGAGGAGGAAGTTGCCCCCGAGGAGGGAGTCATCCCCGAACATAGCTAGGGCATTTGTATTTTTCTTCTCTTTTCTTTGTGTAGGACCTTGGTCGGTCCTTTGTATATACCTTTGTTCATATATATATAAAAATATTTCTTCTTTGAATTCAGTCTCAATTTTTGACTTGTGATAATTTCAATCCGCTTTGTGACTTGTAAAATTTTGATATACTTCATGCCTTGTGAATAACATGTTTAAGAGTTTGATTTTTGGTCAACTTGTCCGAAGCCAAGCTAATACTGCCTTTGTAGTGGAGTGAGTTCTTGCTCGAACTCGAAGTAATAGAACCCTTAGGTTTGAATTGAGTAAGAATAGATTCTCGAACTCAAAAATATAATGGCCCTTACGTTCTTGAATCGTGCCGATATGGCCTCAGAAGAATGGCCTTTTCCCTTTTTCGGCTTAAATTTTTTTTTAACATATAGGAATTTGTTAGGCCTTAGCAGAAAGTAAGTTTGTACCCGTTGGGTTTTTTCAGGATTTAACATTATCGAAACCCTTTGCCTTTTGTGCCTTAGCATAATTTTGTATTAAACAGTTCGATACCTCTTAAGGTTTTACGAGGGCCGACATTATCGAAGGGTTTTAATTATTTTGCTGAGGGTGGCCTTTTTTAACTGATTTTCAAAAGAATTTGAAGGCCTGTTTTTATTGTGAGCCAGGTTAGTTTGGCCGTAGCCTTTGGGTCTACCTCTTGGGATTTTTTTCCTAATAACACTTTGTACTTGTTCAAAAAGTTAGTCCCCGAGTAGGATGGCCTTGTCCTATAAAATTGACGGTTTCCTCTTTGAGGTCTTATGGTCTCGAATTTTGACAATTCGAACATGCCATTTTTTTACGGCAGTCCCCGAGTATGGGGTTGATCGTTCGAAGTGTAGTTGTACTTGGCCCTTGATCCAGTTTTCTCAAGAAATCATAAGTATTGAACTTGTAAAGTAGAAATTTCGTTAAAGCATGAGATATATGGTAAGGAAAAATACTTCTTCCAATAGTTCATATATGCGTACATTTTTTGCCACTAGGGTTCGAGTGATCTATACGGACATGGTTCATTAAACCGTTTGGTCCTTTACAAAAACTTTCCTATAGAGACCCTGTTGACATGAAGTATTTTTCTTGAAAACATAACATCCGAATGTGATGCCCCCCAGTATTCGAGGTTGATAATAAAGAATCCTCGGATACTCTAAGTTTGCACGAACAATGATTTCCTCGTTAAAAACCTTGCCGGAAAAACCCATTTAGGATAAAAATCGGTCGAAGGGAAAAAGAGTGCAATGTGTGCTTTAAGATGTGATATCTTCCTACTTGTAGAGAACTCTGATGCCTTTTCTTGAACACCTGAAAATAAGTTAGTGTAAAATGTAAATGAAAAAGGATAAGGTCATACCTTAACAATAATATCGTTTGAGGAGTGATATGTTCTAATTATTTGGTAGTTGTTCGTTGTTTATCCTGCTAAGCTTGTAGGATCCCTTTCCTACGATATCGAGGACTTGATATGGTCCTTCCCAATTTAGGTCAAGTTTTCCTTCATTAAGGTCTCGAGTATTGAGGGTGATGTTTCTCAGAACTAAGTCCCCAATTCTGAAGTGGCGAAGGTTGGTCCTTCGATTATAATACCTTTCGATGCGTTGTTTCTATACGGCCATTCGAACGAGGGAAACTTCCCATTTTTCATCTAGTAGTTCGAGGCTCATATTCATAGTCTTGTGATTTGACTCTTTCGTTGTGTATTGAAATCTGGCGCTGGGTTCCTTGACTTCGACCGGGATCAAGGCTTTGGGGCCATATACTAAAAGAGAACAGTATTGCCTCTGTACGGAATTTTGACGTTGCTCGATATGCCCAAAGGACTTCGGGTAGAATATCTCTCCTTTTCCCCTTAGCATTGTTCAATATTTTCTTTAGATTCTGAAGGATGTTCTTGATTGTTGATTCGGCCTGTACATTTTCGCTAGGTTGATACGGTGTTGATATGATCCTTTTTATTTCATGATCTTCGAGAAACATTTTTATTTTGCTGCCAATGAATTGTTTTCCAATGTTGCATACAATCTCGGCAAGTATCCCGAATCAACATATGATGTGATCCCAGATGAAGTCCATAACTTCTTTTTTTCTGACTTTCTCAAAGGTCTATGCTTCAACCCACTTAGATAAATAGTTAGTCATAAATAAAATGAACTTAGCTTTACTTAGGGCTGATGGCAGAGGGCCGACGATGTCCATTCCCCATTTCATGAATGGACACGGAGACAATACTGAATGAAGTTTATCTTCGTGTTGGTGGATCATCGGTGCATACCTTTGGCACTTATCACATTTTGAACGAATTCTTTAGTGTATTTCTCCATATTGGCCCAATAGTATCCTGCTCTGATGACTTTGTGAACTAGTGATTCGGCACCGAAGTTATTCCCGCAAGTACCCTCGTGAACTTCTCGTATGACATAATCGGTGTCCCCTGGTCCCAAGCATACTACCAATGGTCGATTGAACGTCTTCCGATATAATGTTCCATCTTCAGCCAATGTGAATCAAACAGCTTTTGTTCGTAGATTCCTTGATTCTTTAGGGTCCGATGAGAGCTTTCCGTTTTTCAAATACTCAATATATTTATTCCTCCTATCCCAGGTTAATCTCGTGGAGTTTATTTCGGCATGGCCTTCTTCGATCACTGACTTCGAAAGTTGTACAACAATCCTCAAGCTGATTTCGTCATCTTCGAAAGATGATCCCAGATTCGCAAGGGCATCGGCCTCACTGTTTTGCTCTCGAGGTACATACTGCAAAGTCCATTATCTAAAACGATGTAATGTTACTTGCAATTTATCCAAATACCTTTGCATTCGATCCTCTTGAAATCGAATGTTATGTTGACTTGGTTTACCAACAGTAAGGAGTCACATTTGGCCTTGATGACTTCCGCTCCCAAGCTTTTAGCTAGTTCGAGACCTGCAATCATGACCTCGTACTCGGCCTCATTGTTAGTCAACTTAGAGGTTTTGATGGATTGCCTAATTGTATTGCCCGTGGGCAGCTTCAAAATGATGCCTAGCCCAGACCCTTTCATTCGAAGCGCCGTCAGTAAAAGGGTCCACACCCTCAATGATGTACCCGATTTTATTAAAAGTTCCTTTTCGACTTCGAGTATGAGGGTTGGCGTGAAGTATGCCACAAAGTATGCTAAAATTTGATACTTGATGACTGTTCATGGTAGATACTCGATATCATACCCACTGAGTTAGATGGCCCATTTGTCCAATCGGCCCAATAGCTCAGGCTTATGTAAAACATTACGAAGAGGGTAAGTGGTTATCACACATATTGGGTGACACTGAAAATACGATTGTAGTTTCCTAGAGGCGCTAATTATAGCAAGTGACAACTTTCCTAAGTCTCGGCCTCGCCTAAGGTTCGACTTACATAATAAATGGGAAATTGTGTACCTTGCTCTTCTTGAACTAAGACACCACTTACCGCGACTTTCGAGACCGCTAAGTATAAGTAGAGATTTTTATCTGGTTTTGGAGTATGAATCAATGATGGAATCGAGTGGTACTATTTTAATTCTTCTAACGCCTGCTGGCACTCCGGGGTCCATGCAAGACTGTTCTTCTTTTTGATAGTGAGAAGAACCTATGACTTTGATCTGACGATCTCGAGATGAATCGGCCTAAGGCGGCTATCCGTCCTATTAGCCTTTGCACGACTTTAATGTTGTCCACGAATGTGATGTCTTTGATAGCCTTGATTTTATCAGGGTTGATCTTGATTCCCCGATTTGACACCATAAAGCCGAGGAACTTTCCCGAACCGACCCCAAAGGCACACTTCCCAGGGTTAAGCTTCGTGTTGTATTTTTTTAGTATCTTGAAGGTTTCCTGTAAATTTGCCAAATGGTCCTCTGCGTGCATGGACTTAACCAGCGTATCATCAATATATACCTCCATTGATTTACCTATTTGTTCTTCGAAAATTTTGTTTACTAAGCGTTGATAGGTAGCACTGGCATTTTTTTTAGTCTAAATGGAATCACGTTATAACAATATGTGCCATACTTAGTGATGAATGAAGGATTTTCCTGATCCTCCGAGTTCATTTGAATTTGATTGTACCCGGAGTAGGCATCGAGAAAACTAAGGATCTCATGGTTGGTTGTGGCTTCGATCATGCGATCGATGTTCGGTAGAAGAAAAGAATCTTTGGGACATGCTTTGTTTAAATCTTTATAATCTACGCACATCCTAAGTTTATTTCCCTTTTTTGGGACTACAACTACATTTCCTAACCATTCGGGATATTTTACCTCCCGAATGAATCCTATTTTGAGAAGTTTAGTTACCTCATCCTTGATGAATGCATGTTTTAACTCGGACTAGGGCCTTCTCTTTTGTTTCATTGGCCTGAACTTCGGGTCCAGACTCAATCGATATGTTGTTATCTCTGGTAGGATCCTTGTCATATCTAAATAGGACCAAGAAAAACAATCTATGTTATCAATAAGAAAATTAATGAGTTTCTTCCTAAGTTCGGGGGTTAACCCTGTACCGAGGTATACCTTTCGTTTGGGTATATACTCGATTAGTATAACCTGTTCCAACTCTTCGACTATTGATTTGGTGGCGTCGGAATCTTCGGGAATAATGAAGGATTGAGGGATCCAATAATCGTTGTCTTCTTCTATTCCTTGCTTTCCCGATTCAGTCAAGGCTGGTGGATGTGGTTGCTATTTGGTCTCTTGTTTTCCTTTGACCTCTGATCCCTTTGCTGTTGAAAGCGCCGATACCGGTATTACCTCATCTACTGCGAATATTATCTTCGCAGAATGCTGCTCCCTATATACCATTTTCACCACGTCCAGTGTTGGGAATTTCATCATTTGGTGGAGAGTCGAGTGGAGTGCCTTCATATTGTGAATCCAGGACCTCCGGAGTAGGGCGTTGTACCTCATGTCGCCCTCGATTAAATGGAACTTGGTTTCTATGATATTTCCGGCTACGTCACCGGTAAAATGATTTATCCTTTAGTTGTTTTGCTGGCCAAGTTGAAACCATTTACGACCCGAGCTGTGGTTCGATCCGATCTTGTAGGCCGAGCTGCTCCACGACCCTCGATTGGATGATATTTGCCAAGCTACCTAGATCCACTAAAACATGCTGTAACAACCCAGCTGGTCGTTTCGAGACTTATAGCACTGTTTCCTGCATTTCTGCTTCTTTTTTGCTTTACAACTATATAATATCTTATCGGGTTGGTTGGTTCGGGTCCCAAGTGGTGTTGCAGTGAAATTGAGACACTTAGTCTCTTTATTGGAAGCTTAAGTTGGAAAAGTCGACCTGATGTCGACTTGTGAGTAAACGACCTCAGATTTGAATTTTGATGGTTCCGTTAGCTTTGTTAGGTGATTTCGTACTTAGTAGAGCACGTGGAAAGTGATTTGGATGTTCGTAGTAGAATTAGGCTTGAATTGGCAAAAGTTTAAAATTTGGCGATTTTGGTCGGCAGTGGAAATTTTGATATCGGGGTCTGAAGGGATTTACGAAAGTAGGAGTAGGTTCGTGGTATCATTTTTGACGTGTTTAAAATTTGAGGTTAATCGGACGTGATTTGATAGGTTTCAGCGTCGTTTGCGGAATTCAGAAGTTTAGAAGTTCTTAGGCTTCAATCCGGGTGTAATTTGGTATTTTGATGTTGTTCTGAGTGATTTGAGGGTTCGACTGAGTTTATATGGGGTTATATGACCTGTTGGTATATTTGGTTGAGGTCCCAAGGGCCTCTGGGTGGTTCCGGGTGGTTACCAGATTGTTTAGAGTTGGAGAAGTGCAGCTGAAGCTGCTGCTACTAGTCGTTTCTGCACCTGTGGCGAGCTCGCAGGAGCGAAGAAGGAGACGCAGATGCGGCCAAAGAATAGCTAGGTAGGATCCGCAGGTGCGAAGATTTTCCCGCACCTGCGAGAGTCGCAGATCCGGCAGCTGGGCGCAAGTGCGAGAGGGAGCCGCAGGTGTGATGGATTTCTGCGCCTGCGATAGGCGCAGATGCGGTTGTGGGGCCACAGGGGTGGAGTCTTGGATTTTAAGTGAAATCCGCATCTGCGATGGATTTTCCGCATGTGCGGTATCGCATAAGCGTTAAAGGGGTCTGCATGAGCAGTATTCCTGCTAGAAAAACACCAGCTCATTTTTTGGACTTTCATTTTTGATTTTGGACTTGAGGAACTCGGGAGAGAAGTGACATTTTGAAGGTTTTCAATGAGAACATTAGGGTAAGTGATTCTAACCCGGATTGACCTTAATTTTGTGAATCTATGGCTTTCTCCATCATCTAATTAAGGTTTTGAGATAGAAATTTGTGGGTTTAGGGCTTGGGAATTGGAGAGTGAACTTTGGGGTTTTGGAGGGGCAATTGAGGTTGGATTTTGGTAAATTTGGTATGACTAGACTCGTGAGTGAATGGATTTTCCGATTTTGTGATTTTTGTCAGATTTCGAGACGTGGGCCCGGTGGTCGGGTTTGAGTCGAATTCGGATTTTTTGTTCCAATTTAGTAGTTTTCTTGTGGGATTGATCCTTTAAACCTATTTTAATGATGTTGTACTATTTGTGACTAGATTCGGGGCATTTGGAGGCCGATTCGAGAGGAAAGGCATTCCGAAGTAGGATTTGTGCGCTGTTGAGGTAAGTAATAGTCTTAAATCTGGTCTTGAGGGTATGAAACCCCAAGTATTTGTATAATATGAATATTTATAGGTGACGCACATGCTAGGTGACAGGCGTGTGAGCGTTCATTATTGAGGGACTGAGACTTGGTCCGTCCCGGGATACTGTAAAGTCGAATAGCCATTGTTATTACCCGTTTCATCTTGTTTTTCGGTAATTTGACTGCCTTTCATGTTAGAAATCATGCATAGGCTATATGATATCACTGTTGGGACCCGTAACGATCGTATAATTATTGAATTGACTGCTAATTATTGTCTTGTACTCAGTCACCGTCTTACTTGTGTGTTATATCTTAACTCTCTCTCATTTCTTGTGATATTCTATGAGGTTGGAGAGGCTAGTGACTGAGATAGGGCCTGAGTGTCGAGCTGTGAACTATGTGAGGTATATTGGATTGGGTTGCACGCTGTAAAAATATTGGATCGGGTTGCATGCCGCAAAAACCCTTCAGGACATATATATATATATATATATATATATATATATATATATATATATATTGGATCGGGTTGCACGCCGCAGAAATATCTATGGATCGGGCTGCACGTCGAAGCAATTTTATATTGGGTCAGGCTGCACGCCACAACAATATAGTGCTTGGGCTGTAAGAGCCCCTACGAAGTCTGTACACCCCCAGTGAGCGCAGGTACCTATTGAGAGCGTGTATTGAGGGTTGTGAGCCGAGAGTATGAGCTGTTGAGATGAGTTGATGGTCGTTGCCTTGAGAGGGTGTATTTGCTCTTATTTATTGTTGCACTTTGTTGCTATTTGTTGCTGTTGTGAAATTTCTGGAAGTTTCATATTGTTTTACTTGAGCTCGAACGAACTTTACTTAACTACCGAATTTGAAAGCATGTTCACCCTTTACTGTAACTTTCGAAATGAACTGTCTTCTCATAGCTCGTTACTGCTTCTCAGTTCCTTATTTAATTTTGTTACTTCTTGATTTGGTTGTACTCATGCTACACCCTGCACTTTATGTGCAGATCCAGGTGTGTACGGTCCTAGCGGTCGCTGAGCTCATGTGCTGGTTGACTTTTCGGAGATTTACGAGGTAGCTGCCGACGTCCGCAATCCTTGTCCCTCCTTCTTATTATCTTATTTTCTCTTGTCTTGGCATTTGGCACAAATTGTAGTAGATTTTGTTCTAGATTGTTGTTAGATGCTCATGACTAGTGACACCCAAATGTCGGGCTATTATTCCGCACTTGAGTTTTGGGTCTTTACCCTGTGGTTATGTAAACCTTATGTTAAATTTAACTATTTTAGCTCACTTTTGTTATATATAATGAAAGCATATTGAGCATGTCGACTTGCCTAGTTCCATTATAGGTGCCATCACGACATGTTAGATTTTGGGTCGTGACAAGTTGGTATCAGAGCCTAGGTTACATAGGTCTCACGGGTCATGAGCAGGTTTAGTAGAGTCTTGTGGATCGGTACAGAGACGTCTGTACTTATCTTCGAGAGGCTGCAGAACCTTTAGGAAAATTCCACATTCTTGAATTCTTGACGTGCGAATCTGTTAATTTTGGTAACTAAACATATGTTGTTTCTAAAGATGGTGAGGACTCGTACTACCAGGCAGGAGGGCCAGCCACCAGTACCACCATCCAGGGTTGCGAGAGGCCGAGGCCGCGGTAGAGCCCGTGGTAGGGTCAGAGGTGCAACCTGCACAGCAGCTGGGGCAGTACCTGCAGATCCACCAGTTGTCCTAGACCAGGACCAGGTCCCAATTACGGATGCTCCAGGGGGACCAGCCCAAGCACCACCTATTCCCATTATGACTCCTAGCATTTAGGTGGCCTTAGCTCATATTTTGACCGTGTACTGTCCTTGCTCAGGCAGTCTCCGCTTCGACGGACGCAACCACTTCTCAGACCGGGGGAGACACCCAGGCTCTCGTTGCCCGCACACCTGAGTAGGTTGTACAGGGACTCTAGCCACCGGAGGCATTGCAAGCCCATCTCGTTGCAGCTGCACAGGACTATGCAGTTCCTGCTATGCCTGAGGATGATCAACATAGGTTGGAGAGGTTTGGGAGACTCCACCCTCCACCATTCAGTGGTGCAGAGGGAGAGGATGCACAAGATTTCTTGGAAAAATGTCAGAGGATACTCAGTACAGAAGGTATTCTAGAGACTCTTAGGGTCTTGTTCACTACTTTTCAATTTTTTGGGTCTGCATTCAGATGGTGGGAGGATTACAAGAGGAATACGCCGATCGTCGCAGCACCCCTTACTTGGCAGCAGTTCTCCGTTGTCTTTCTAGAGAAGTTTATGCCACAGTCCCGCAGAGAGGAGCTGTACAGATAGTTTGAGTAGCTTCGTTAGCGTGATATGTCTGTGATGTAGTATGAGATGCGATTCGAGGAGTTGGCCCGTCATGCTATCTGGTTGGTTCCCACGGACATGGAAAGGATAAGGAGGTTTATAGATGGCCTCACTTATGAGCTGCGATTGCTTATAACGAGAGAGATAGAGTGTCTGGTGCTACCTTTGATGAGGTTGTCGACATTTCCCGGCAGATTAAGATGGTTCGCGGTCAGGAGAGGGTTGAGAGGGAGGCCAAGAGGCCTCGTGGACAGGGTGGATTTGGCGGTGCTCCTTCTAGGGTCAGTTCCAGCATGGTAGAGGTCGTCCTTTAAAACATGCTCAGACAGCTAGCCTAGTTCACCGTAGTGCATCATCTAGCCATGGTTCTTACATTTATCAGCAGGGTCGTTCATCTCTTGGTGCCCTTCCAACGTAGAGTTATTCTCATGCTCTATCGGGTAAGGGTTCGTCTATGCCGGGTCCTTCTTCTAGTTATCCCGGTGCTCAGGGCTCCCTTCAATCCCCAGCACCAGCACCGGGGAGTTGCTATGAGTGTGGGGAGTTTGGTCACATGAGGATAGAGTTTCCCCGTATAGTGGGAGGTCCCGCTCCCTAGAGGAGCCAATCTATGTCATCAGCACCTGTTCCTCCACCACCCGCCCAGCCAGCTAGGGATGGAGCTCAGCCAGCTAAGGGTTGCCCGAGATGGGGAGGCAGATCAAGGGGTGGCCAGGCTAGTTTCTATGCCCTCCCTGCCAGGCCAAATGCCATTGCTTCAGATACTGTGGATACAGGTATGGTCTCAATTTTCCACAGAGATGCCTCTGTATTATTTGACCCTGGTTCCACTTATTCATATGTTTCCTTGTATTTTGCTCATTTTTTAGATATGCCCTGTGAGTCTTTAGTTTTATTTGTTCATGTATCTATTCATGTGGGTGATACTATTGTTGTGGACCGTGTGTATTGGTCATGTGTGGTGACTATTGGGGGTCTGGAGACCCGAGTGGATCTTTTGCTGCTCAGTATGGTTGATTTTGATGCGATACTGGATATGGATTGGTTGTCTCCATGTCATTTTGTTGTAGATTGTCACGCTAAGACTATGACGTTGGCGATGCTGGGGTTGCCAAGGTTTGAGTGGAGCGGTTCTATAGACTATGTACCTAGTAGAGTGATTTCATACTTAAAGGCTCAAGGTATGGTTGAGAAGGGTTTCCTGTCCTATTTGGTTTTTGTGAGAGATGTTAGTGTAGAGACTCCTACCATTGATTATGTTCCAGTGGTACATGATTTTCCAGATGTGTTCCCTACAGACCAGCCAGGCATGCCGCCTGATAGGATATTGATTTCGGTATTGATTTGGTGTCGGGCACTCAGCCATTTCTATTCCACCGTATCCTATGGCACTGGCATAATTGAAGGAGTTGAAGGAGTAACTTCAGAAACTCCTTGATAAGGGGTTTATGGGGCCTAGTGTGTCACCTTGGGGTGCACCAGTTCTACTTGTGAAGAAGAAGGATGGTTCTATGAGGATGTGCATTGATTACAGGGAGTTGAACAAAGTCATAGTCAATAACAAGTATACTTTGCCACGTATTGATGACCTATTTGGCTAGCTTCAGGGAGCGAGGGTGTTCTTCAAGATTGATTTGAGGTCTGGGTATCACCAGCTGAAGATTCGAGATTCGGATATTCTAAAGACAGCTTTCAAGACCTGATACAACCATTATGAGTTAATTGTGATGTCTTTTAGGCTAACCAATGCCCTAACAACATTCATGCATTTGATGAACAGTTTGTTTCAGCCCTATTTGGACTCATTCATTATTGTATTCATTGATGACATCCTGGTGTACTCTCGTAGCCAGGGGGAGCATGCTCAACATCTGAGGATTGTGTTACATAGATTGAGGGAGGAGAAGCTTTATGCAAAGTTCTGCAAGTGTGAGTTTTGGCTCGGTTCAATGGTGTTCTTGAGGCACGTGGTGACCAATGAGGGTATTCAGGTGGATCTGAAGAAGATAGAGGCAGTGTAGAGTTGGCCTAGACCGTCCTCAGCCACAGATATTAGGAGCTTTCATGGTTTGGCGGGCTATTACCGTCGTTTTGGGGAGGGTTTCTCATCCATTAAATCGCCCTTGACCAAATTGACCCAACAGGGTGCTCCGTTTAGGTGGTCAGATGAGTGCAAGGAGAGCTTTCAGAAGCTCAAAACTGCTTTGACCACGGCTCCAGTTCTAGTTATGCCATCAGCTTCAGGTTCTTACACTGTCTCTTGTGACACCTTGCGGATAGGTATTGGATATGTTCTGATGCATGAGGATAGCGTGATTGCCTATGCCTCGCACCAGTTGAAGACTCACGAGAAGAACTATCCTGTCCACGATCTTGAGTAAGCAGTTATTATTCACGCCTTGAATATTTGGTGGCACTATTTGTACGGGGTTCATTGTGAGATCTTTACTAATCACTGGAGTTTGCAGCATCTCTTCAAGCAGAAGGATCTTAAGTTGTGTCAGCGGAGATGGTTGGAGCTTCTCAAGGCTATGATATCACTATTTTGTACCATCCGGGGAAGGCCAATGTGGTGGCCGATGCTTTGAGTCGCCAGGCGGAGAGTTTTGGGATTTTACCTTATCTTCTAGCAGTAGAGAGAACTTTAGCATTGGATGTTCAGGACTTAGATATCCATCTTGTCATATTGGATATCTCGGAGTCGAGTCAGGTATTGGCTTGTGTGGTATCTAGGTCTTCTCTTTATGATCGTATCAGGGAGTGTCAGTATGATGACCCCCATCTGCTCGTCCTTCAGGACAGGGTTCGGTGAGGTGATGCTAGATATGTGGCTATCGGCAATGATAGGGTGTTAATGATGCATCGCCGGATATGTGTGCCCAATGTGGACGGGCTTCGGGAGTTGAATCTTGAGGAGGTCCATAGCTCGCAGTATTCCATCCATCCGAGTTCCCCGAAGATATACTTGGATTTGAGACAGCACAATTGGTGGAGGCGGATGAAGAAGGATAAAGTCGAGTTTGTGGTTCGGTGTCTCAACTGTCAGCAGTTTAAGTATGATCATCAGAGACCGGGTGGCTTTCTCCAGAGGTTAGAGATCCCAGAGTGGAATTGGGAGCGGATCACCATGGATTTCGTAGTTGGGCTCCCACGAACTTCAGGAAGTTCGATGCTATTTGGGTGATTATGGATCGGCTGACCAAGTTCGTGCACTTCATTTCTGATCTGCCTCTACTGGACCTTTACTAAAGCAATATTATTTGACCTTAGTTTTTCTGATCTACCTGTCCAAGATAGCCATTGTCTCTTCAACATAAGATATATCCTTGTCCAACTAGACTGAACTGAAATCCAATACATGAGCCAGATCACCATGATACTTCTAAAGCATAGAAACGTGGAAGACCGGATGAACTCCTGCTAGGCTGGGAGGTAGAGCAATCTCATAAGAAACCTCCCTAACATGCCACAATACCTCAAAAGGACCAACGTACCTCGGGCTCAACTTTCCCTTCTTCCTGAACCTCATGAAGCCCTTCATAGGTGATACCCGAAACAAGACCCGCTATCCAACCATAAATGCTAAATCGTGAACCTTCCGGTCCGCATAACTCTTCTGTATGAACTGGGCTGTGCGTAGTCTATCCTGAATCACCTTCACCTTATCCAAGGCATCCTGGACCAAGTTTGTACCCAGCAATTGGGCCTCACCCGGATCAAACTAACCCATTAGGGACAGACACTGCCTACCATACAGAGCCTCATACGGTGCCATCTGAATGCTGGAGTGATAACTGTTGTTGTAAGCAAACTCCGCGAGTGGAAAGAACTGGTCCTATGACCCTCCAGAATCCATCACACAAGCATGTAGCATATCCTATAGAATATGAATCGTGCGCTCGGATGTTGTGCTCACCTCCACCCTAGAGCCCAACTCTTGATGTACGACTCTCCAGAACCGTGATGTAAATTGTGTACCTCTGTCTGAAATGATAGAAACAGGGACACCATGAAGGCAGACAATATCTCGGATGTAAATATGAGCCAATCTCTCTGAAGAGTAAGTAGTCATAACTGGGATGAAATAAGCTGAATTGGTCAGCTGATCCATAATCACCCAAATAGTATCAAACATCCTCGAAGTCCGTGGGATCCTAACAACGAAATTCATGGTGATCCGCTACCACTTCCACTCTGGGATATCTAACCTCTGAGGCAAACCGCCCGATCTCTGATGCTCATATTTGACCTTCTGACAGTTGAGACACCGTGCCAGAAACCCAACTATATCCTTCTTCATCCTTCTCCACTAATAGTGTTGTCTCAAATCCCTGTACATCTTCGCGGCACCTGGATGGATGGAATACCACGAGCTGTGGGCCTCCTCAAGCATTAAATCCTGAAGCCCATCCACATTAGGAGCACATATCCGGCCCTGCATCCTCATCACGCCATCATCACCAATAGTGACATCTCTAGCATCACCTCGCTGAACCCTATCCTGAAGAACTAGAAGATGGGGGTCATCATACTGACGCTCCCTCATACAGTCATAAAGAGAAGACCGAGAGACCACGCAAGCCAATACTCGGCTCGGCTCCAAAATGTCCAATCTCATGAACTGGTTGGCTAAGGCCTGAATGTCCAATGCTAAGGGCCTCTCGGCTACTGGAAGATATGCCAAACTCCCAAAACTCTCTGCCCGGCGACTCAAAGCATCGGCCACTACATTGTCTTTCCCCAGGTGGTACAAAATAGTGAGGTCATAATCCTTAAGTAGTTCCAACCACCTATACTGACGCAAATTAAGATCCTTTTGCTTTAACAGGTACTACAAACTTCGGTGTTCAATGTAGATCTCACAAGGAACACCGTACAAATAATGGCGCCATATCTTTGAGGCTTGAACAATAGGTTCTAACTCAAGATCGTTGGCAGGATAATTCTTATCATGCACCTTCAACTGTCTGGATGCGTAGGCAATCACCCTATCGTCCTGCATCAACACTGCGCCAAGACCAATCCACGAGGCATCATAATAGACAGTGTAAGAACCCGAACCTGTAGGCAATACCAATACTGGGGCTGTAGTCAAAGTTGTCTTGAGCTTCTGAAACCTCTCCTGACACTCTTATATCCACCTGAGCGGAGCACCCTTCTAGGTCCTCCTGGTCATAGGTTCTGCAATAAATGAAAATACCTCTACAAAGCGATGGTAATATCCCGCCAAACCAAGGAAACCGTGGATCTCCATAGCTGATGAAGGTCTAGGCCAACTCTGCACTGCCTCCACCTTCTTCGGATCTACCTTGATCCCATTACTAGATACTACGTGACCCAAGAATGCCACTAAGTCCAGCCAAAACTCACACTTAAAATTTTTTTGCATACAACTTATTCTCCCTCAAAGTCTGAAGCATAGTCCTCAGGTGCTGCTCATGATCTGCCCGAGTCCATGAATACACTAGGATGTCGTCAATAAACACATGGCGAAGGAGTCAAGATAAGGCCGGAACACATTGTGCATCAAATGCATAAATGTTGTTGGGGCATTGATCAACCCAAAAGACATGACAAGAAACTCATAGTGACCATAGCTGGTCCTGAAAGAAGTCTTCAGGATATCCGGCTCCCGAATCTTTTACTGATGATAGCCTAAACACAAGTCAATCTTGGAAACACTCTGGCACCCTGTAACTGATCAAATAAATCATCAATGCAAGGCAATGGATACATGTTCTACACTGTAACCTTGTTTAGCTGGCGATAATCAATACACATACGCATAGAACCCTCTTTTTTCTTCACAAACAAGACCGGAGCACCCCAAGGTGACAAACTGGGCCTAATGAAGCCCTTATCAAGTAACTCCTGCAACTGCTCCTTCAAATCCTTTAACTCAGGAGGAGCCATACAGTAAGGAGGAATAGCGATGAGTTGAGTGCCTGGCAACAAATCAATGCCAAAATCAATATCTCTATCGGGCAGCGTGCCTGGAATATCAGCTGGAAACACATCAGGTAATTCCATGACTACTGGAACTGACTCAACTGTAGAGGTATCAATACTGACATCTCTCACATAGTCCAAATACACATCACACCCCTTCTCAACCATACGTTGAGCCTTAAGGAATGAAATAACCCTACAAGGAGTATACTCTAAGGTACCTCTCCACTCTAATCGTGGTAAGCCTCGCATAGCCAACGTCACGGTCTTAGAGTGACAATTAAGAATAGCATAATGGGGAGACAACTAGTCCATGCCCAATATAACATCAAAATCTATCATACTGAGAAATAATAAATCAACTCTGGTCTCAAAACCACTAAGAGCGATCCAACACGACTGATATACACGATCCACAACAAGAGAATCTCCCACAGGAGTAGATACATAAACAGGGGAACTCAAATAATCCCGAGATACCCCCAAATGTGGAGCAAAATAAGAAGACACATATGAATACGTAGAGCGTGAGTCAAATAATACTGATGCATCCCTATGACAGACTGGAACAATACCCGTGATGACAAAATCAGAAGCAACTACCTCTGAATGAGCTGGAAGGGCATAATACCTGTCCAGGCATCCCCCTCTAGGGTGACCTCGACCTCCTAGACTTCAACCTCGAGCTGCCTGAGTAGGTGGGGCAGCAGCTGGGGCTGGAAGAATGGCCGGAGGACCCGGTGGAGCATGTGGTGGCTGAGAAGTCTGTGGAGGTGCACCCCTCGTAAATCTGGGACGATCCCTAACCATATGACGGGTATCACCATTCTTAAAACAACCCCTCGGAGGACACGGCGGATGTGTCTGGCTCGAGCCAGGTCTCCTGGAATGGCCGCTGATAGCACCTCGAGCAGGAGGAACACTAGATAATAGTGATGCATAATAGGGCTCCTAGGGCCTGGAAGGAGCTGGAACACCGGTGGCGGCTGGAATAACTAAATGAACAGTGCGACTCACATAACCCCTACCATGGCGTTTGCTGGTACACGAGCTCCTGAATAATGACCAGTCTCTCCAGACCTTTTGACCTCTCTCTCCTCTCTGTCCCCGGCAAGCATGTCCTCCACTCTCCTGGCAATGCTCACGACCTACTGATAAGATATGTCCATATCCAACTCCCTGTCCATACTGGTCCAAATACTAGGGTGGAGTCCCGTAATGAAGCGACTAACCTTCTCTTCGACAGTAGTAACCAAATCTAGTGCATGTCGAGCCAACTCACTAAAACAGACTACATACTCCGACAAAGTCATAGAACCCTAGCGCAACTGCTTAAACTATGCGCTCCAAGCATCCCGGAGGCTCTGGGGAATATACTCACGCAAAATATATCTGAGAACTGAGTCCAAGTGAGTGAGGCTGCCTCGTCCAGACTACTCAGCTCATAGGCACGCCACCACTGATAGACTGCTCCCCTCAGCTAGAAAGCATTAAAAGAAACCCCACTCGTCTCCTCTATGCCCATAATGCGGAGGATACGATGACAGTCCTCAAGAAAACCCTAAGCATCCTCTGAAGCTAATCCGCTGAAAGCGGGTGGGTGGTACTTCTTGTACCTCTCAAGTCAAAGCTGCTCTGCATCAGAAGCAGTTACCCTGGTCTCATGCTGAACCGGAGCCACTGGGGTTATAGCAATGAACTCTGGGGCCTGATCAACCTAGAACCTCTGCTCAGGAGTACAGGCTGCGGGAGTCTTTGCCCCTCCCCCGACCTGAGATGTGGCGGGAGCTAGTGGAATCAGTCTAGCTTGAGCTAATGTGCTGAACATGCTCATGAACTGAGAGAAAGTCTCCTTGAGTGATGGATCAGCAATAGGAACCTCTGGTGCCGACCCTCCAACTAGAGCTGTTGGGGGCTCATTTGTCGTAGCTCGTGCAGGTGCTCTGGCTGCATCACGTGGTCGTCTTCTACCCTGGCCCCGGATCCAGCCCCGACCTCTAGCAGGGGGATCGGGTGCCTGATCATCAGATCTTGTTGTACGGGTCCTTACCGTCTATTAGAAGAATAGAATAGAGAATTTTTAAAATTTTGATGTCAATAACTCACACGATAAGGAAATCAAAGAATTATGATTGTTCTTAACAGTTCCATAGTCTCCCGAAGATAAGTACGGACGTCTCTGTACCGATCTGCGAGACTCTACTTAATCGGCTTGTGACTCACGATAACTATGAACCTAGATCTCTGATACCAACTTGTCACGACCCAATTTACCCCTCCGTAAGACGTCGTGATGACACCTAGTCGCTACGACTAGGTAAGCCAAATAACATCAAAACAACGGGAATAAAGCCATAATTGAGGAACTAATCTTCAATAAAAACTATATATTGGTATAATGTCGCTCGACATGTACAAGTAAAACCAAATCTCGGATATACACATTATTGCCCAAAACCTGTAATCACGAGTTACAAATTCTAAGAGAACTGTCTGCTATACATAGTGTCTAAGAGATGAAAGGAGGGAAAGCAATATAAGAGATAGAGGGGGACTCCGAGGATCTGCGGGCGCGTGCAGATATACCTTGAAGTCTCTGATAGGCTGCTGCGGCTACACTAATAATGAGGCGGATGAGAGGTACCTGGATCTAACACGAAACACATGTTCAGGAAGGGCGTGAGTACCCAGTAAGTGCCAAGCCTAACCTCAGTCGAGTAGAGGCGAGGTCAAGTCAGGGCCCTATCGGAGCATAAATATAATAAAGCAAAACAAGGAATATCTCAGTAATAATGACTGAAATGTAAAAAGGAAAGAATCAGGGAAAAACAACAGCTCACAACACAACAGTTCAAAAGGGGATCTCCCGAGATACCGTCTCGTAGTTCCAAACATAAATGTGTAGGGGGATCACCCGGAATACCGTTCCGCAGTCCCAAAGTAAATATGCAAGGCATGGGGATCTCCCGGAATACCGTTTCATAGTCCCAAAGTAAATATGTAGTACATGGGGATCTCTCGGAATATCGTTCCGCAGTCCCAGAGTAAATATGCAGCCAAACAACGAGAGTCTTACAATTTATCTTAAGTACAAGTTAAGGAAAAACAGGTAAAAACCAACAAACATGCTGCATGTATTTCAAGTAGACAGCTAATGCAAGTAGGCATGCTTTCTTAGTTTAACCTAATGCTACACAAGCTAATAAGTTCAATTAAAAGTAAAGACACATTGTGCTTTATTAAAAAATTGACTTTTTCAACAAATAGCCCGTGTTCGTACTCGTCACCTCACGTACATGGCGCTCATATAACAACAATAGCACTAATCCTAAGGGGAGTTCCCCCACACAAGGTTAGGGAAGCCACTTGCCTCGAATAAAGCTCAAATCAATCCGAAACTACGCTCTTGCTATGAGTATCCGGCTCTGAATGGCCCAAATCTAATCAAAACAAATTACATAACATAAATATGGCTACAAGAAACTAATCTAACGAACGAAATCAAAGTTAAAGTAAGAAATTGGAAAAATCGCTCAAAAGACTCCCCAGCCCATGTCCCGGGATCGAGTGAAAATTACCAAATAAGAACACCCATTCACTCACGAGTTCACTCGTACAAAAATCATCCAAATCCGACGCCTAAATCCCGCTCAAATCTCAAATTTTTGGTTGGGAACTTTTTCCCCCTTTTTCCGAACTTTCTCACTCAAATTCCTTAATTAGATGAAGAATACAACAATGGATTAATGAAATACAATCAAAATAGAGTTAGGAATCGTTACCCAATGAGTTCCTCTGAAAAATTCTCAAAATGTCACCTTCCTCCGAGCTCTCAACCTATTTTTTGTGATATGAACCCAAACCCTCGAAAATGCCCTTTTCTGCCCAACGATTATCGCTTATGTGATCCCAGGACCGCATCTGCGGCTGGGACTCCGCATCTGTGAGTTTTCATTAAACTCTAGAGTCTGCATCTGCGCTCATTTGTCCGCATGTGCGGCTAATCATCTGCTTCTAATGAGCCTTAGATCCTCTCACCTCTGCATCTGTGATTGCCCTTCCGCAGATGCGGCTCCGCTCTTGCAGCTTCGTCATCGCATCTGTGACCCCTGGAATTTACACTCAAACCCACACCAGCGACCTCAGCTTCCCTTCTGCTGGGCCTCACCTGAAGACCTCCCACCGTAGGTGCGAAAGACACCAGAACCATAAACTCAACAATTCTCCTAAGTCCCTTTTCAACCCGTTAAGCACCCGAAATTCACCCGAGGCCCCCGAGGCGTCAACCAAATATACCAAACAATCATAAAACTCCATACAAACTTATTCGAGCCACATTGAAACACCAAAAACACGAATTATACACGGATTCAAGCCTAATGAACTTTGAATTTCCAAATTCTACAAACGACGTCGGAACATATCAAATCTCGTCCGAATGAACTCAAATTTTACACACAAGTTACAAATGACACTACAAACCTACTCCCACTTCTAGAATTCTATTCCGAACCCGATATCAAAATTTCCACTGCCAACCAAAATCGCCAAATTTTTAACTTTCGCCAATCCAAGCCTAGAATTACTACAGACCTCCAAATCACATTCTGGACGCGCTCCTAAGTCCAAAATCATCTAACAGAGATAACAGAACCATCAAAATTCAAAGTAGCACCATGGTGTGTGCGTTATCGAAATCAATATTGAATAATCACTATTAGCCTTAGCCCCACGGTGGGCGCCAAACTGTTTACCCTAAAATTTGGATAACAAGTAAACTTATATTGTGGTTTTAAGGACATGTAATTTCACCCAATTCCAACTAATAATAAGAAATTAAATAATAGAATTAAAATAGAAATAAATCAAATCAGTGTGCGAACAGGAACTCATCCTCGAACTAAGGTACTCTTGAGGTGCTAATAGTGTAAGAACAATTAAGATAAAATAGTCTGATGAACAGTAATGAGCAAGAAAGAAAGAGTTGCATAGCTTTTTCTCAGTGAACAATAGTGTTTACAAATGATTGAAACTCCTCTTTATATAGTAGAGGAATTCTAATAATGGTATATCTCTAATTACAGAAGGAAATTGTATAAACAGCTAATAACCACTTCTGATTTGATCCGTTCCGAGATTCATGCCACGATCCTCGATCAATCGCGGATATATCACTCTTTCTGTTACTAAGCTATCCCCGATGTTAGTCGAGATCTATGTCCCTTGGCTTCAATTATACTGACATCGATCTCGAAAGAGACTTCGATCTCAAACTCAGTGCGTCGGCTCTTCGATGCAACGTCCTAGTCTCGATAAAATAGTGAAATCGGGTAGCCCCTGATTTCTATCGTATACATGCTTACTAATGTATAATTCTACATATTTTGTATTAACTGCAAGTTCGAAACCTAAAGAAAAGAAAAGGTTTTAATGTTAATGCAATATCCTACTGTGAAATTTACCTACATCTCGTATTTATATCAAACAAATGAATGAAAAATATATATTTTACATATGCACATTTATTAGGTATGTTTGCTTTAAATAAATCCCTTAACTAAATGTAAATCATATATTTAAACTATTTTCTTTAACTAGTCTGCAGGTACGCACGTTGCGCGTGTACCATAACTGAATGAGTAAAACTTTTAAAATTATAGGAAAATTTGTGTTTGAGTATTCATGAAAAAGATGAATATTGATCGTATATATCTAACTCAATAAAGAAAATTATCATATCATCTGTTGATATGTTCAACTTTATAATTTGTTTTGGTTTCATAATTTTATCACTTTAATTTCACAGGCCATTATGCCTACTTTTTAATTTCAACAAGAATACGCAATCCTTGAAGATTTAAGATGGAAAAAATTTAAAGTATGTTTTGACGTATTAGCTTAGAAGAAGCTTACTTGAGAATCTGACATTACCAAAAAAAAAATTATTTAAAATAAATATTTACTACCCGAGAAACTTATTTATCATCACAATTTAAGATTCTTTTAAAAGAATAAAAATAACTCTCTATCGTAGCTTCACAAAGATAACTTGTCACCTAATAAGAAAAAAAAAAGCTTATTTAAAGAAGAAAAAAACAAGAAGGGCTGAAAAATATGTTCAAAGTGAAATAAAACAAATATGTTGATTTTTCTATCTTAATAATTTCTTTGAATATAAATCAATTCATAGTAAGTTTGATTTAATAAAATTTAAAGAGAATACTTTATTATATATTTTATTAAAAAGTTATAGTACCAACATATTTCACTATTATATTACTATCATATTGTGTATAAGTTATACACATGTGTAAAAAGTTAGCACAATCATGTAACTTATAAGATAATTACATGTAATCTCTTTATAAACATAGTAATTATATTAAAAATATTACCTAATAACTATCATAGGTTACAATTTACTAACGTTATAAAAAGAATATGAATAATATACAACTTAATCTATATCACAATCACCAATGTATTAAATCTTTACAGATGTACTTTTCTAACTTAATATAATTATTAATTTCTACATGATTAGGAAGGATAACCCAATTTAACTGTATAGATGACATAAAACTAACTGATAATTAGTATATATTTTATATATTTATTGGTACAGTGATATTAAGTTTTAACTAATAAATTTATTGATAACTAAGTTAGTTTAAGTTAGTTATTTATTGGTAATGATTAAATTAACTATAACAAAGTAAAAAAATGAAACAGAATAACTTGGGAAGAAGAATAATCTCACTACAATAACAAATTAAAGCTCCTCCATATCAAAAATTCTAAATATTAGAATTTTCAACCTAGTTCAAATAAAGAATGAGCAAAATTTTTATTGTTTTCAAAGTCCTAATATATTAGGAGAATAATTAAATGATAATATAATCCAATGTGAACTTTAATTTTATAGGGTAAATAAATGAACAACATTTCGCCACGTTCGTGATTTTACCCTAAAATGCTAATGTCCGCAACTAAAGGGCAAATTCAGACCATTCGAAAAATTTAAGTGCAAATTTAGCTAAAGGACGTGTAAACTCGAAAAGGAGTAAGGAGATAAGAGAACAAATGGTCGAATTTGCCCTTTGGTAGCGGCAAGGATAGGAAGTTAGGAACAAGACACTTTTTAACGGTGGACAAAAATTGTTCCATAATGTGTTGTGAAAAAGCATATTTACCCTATATTCATTAAAAAGTTCGATGGATTTCCCCCATTCATAGCATGGCTATCTATTGCTTCAATTCACTTTAATTTAATTTTTAGTTGTTTTTATATATATTAAAAATTATAATAAAATTGATTAGGTAATTTTAATTTATTTACTAAAAATAAAACAAATACGCATATAATCTTTATTTCAAGGACAACTTTAAAAAAAAGAAGTTAATTCTTTCTATATATTTGAAAAAGTTTAAGTTTTGTGAACCACAAAAAAAAAATATAAAAGTTAATTAAAGTGGACCGGAAAAAGTAATGTTACCTCCTTATTATATTCCATATTTTGATATGGGAGTTAATACCTATTGGATTTATTTAATAACAAGCCTCCAAAATCTACTTTTGGTCAAGTCCTCGAAGACTTAAATTCAGGGTCTTGCATTCCGTAAATTGAACAAATGAATTTAAAAAGCAGACTTTAATATAACTTATTAATTGTGCAATAACTGTGTAGACAATCGAAACTCAACTCCATGGAATCTTTATAACATTAATTTACTACGGGACAACACCAGATACCTTCGTTTTGCATGGCACCAATTCTGACTTCTTTTATTTGTCTAATATATTTAAAATTACGGGAACAGTTTTATTGAATATAATTCATGATTTTATTATTTTGTAACTCAATATGTTAGAACCAATTAATTATTTTGTTTACCCTAAAATTTGGATAATATCTAAACTTATATTGTGGTTTTAAGGATATGTGATTTCACCCAATATCAATTGATAAATAAGAAAGTAAATGACAGGATTAAATTAAAAATAAATCAAATCAGTGTGAGAATAGGAACTCAGCCTCGAACTAAGGTACTCTCGAGGTGATAACAGTGTAAGAACAATTAAGATAGAATAGGCTGATGAACAATAACGAGCAAGAAAGAAAGAGTTGTATAGCTTTTTCTCAGTGAATAATGGTGTTTATAAATGATTGAAACTCCTCTTTATATAGTAGAGAAATCCTAATTATGGTATATCTCTAATTACAGAAGGAAATCGTATAAACAGCAAATTAACGGCTTCTAATTTGATCCATTCCGAGATTCATGCCACGATCCTCGACCAATCACGGATACCTCGTTCTTTCTGTTACTAAGCTATCCCCGATATTACTCGAGGTCTATCTCCCCTGGCTTCTGTCACGACCCATTTTCTGAACAAGCCCCGACCGACACCCAATCACTAAATATGACCGAGCGAACCATATGTGCTTATCAAATATATTATAACTTCAAACTTTATATGCAACAAGGCAACACTTTAACCTAATACTTTGATTAATTTAAATATTTAAACTAAATCAACTCCAAAACATTATTTGTAGTAACAAATGAAATACTGCTAAGTTATTATCAAAACCATCTGAATCTTAACCCACCGACTGTGTCTATGAAGTCTCTACTGATAAACTGACGCACTGACTAGGACATGAGATTTCCTGGCCAGTTCTCTAAGTAAACAAAGAAATAGCTAAAGAATGACAACTCAAAGGAGTACTCCACGAATAAAAGCGGGGCGCACCAATAGTACTGGAAGAGAGGGAAGTCCTAACCCGTAGCCTGCTCGCCTGCAAAACCGGTTCCCATGTTGTACCGCAGACCAACGTAGGTTCCCCAGAAGAGAACGCCAGTACCATCCATTGTACTCAGTGAGTCTCATCAATAGGGGACGAAACTTTAATAACATATACATTACGAGCAAAGTTTCTAAATGCATGTAAAACATAAAGCTTATAAGAACAATTCTAAAATAATTGCATAATAGCATTTTATGAATATTCTAAAAGAAATTCTTTTCTTTTTCTTCAAAAAGGATACTTCACTTTATACTTTAGGAGTTCCAACTATCCTGACCTATTTCTGTCTTAGTCACCGTGTGATCGGCACGGGTTCGATCTCAACCTGATCGAATAGGCCCAATCCACGAGGCGCCACTCGCTTCATGGTTCTCAGCGCTCACGTATCATACCTTAGCTTGGCTATGCAAATTCTCAGCAACGAGACTCTCGGCTCGTGTGCTCCCTACTCTGGCAAAAATAGTTTCAGGAAGTCAACGCCTTGGTCAGGACCCTCGGCATGGACGAAGACCCCTTCTCAAAATAGAGGATACTCTCAAAAATCTTTTCTTTCTAAAACTTATTCTTGTGACTTTTCAAGTCTAAATCTTTCAAACATACTTATTCTGAAATCCTTAAATATAAGGTACGACATAAGAATGAAATAAACATTCAAAATTATTTCTAAAGATTCTTGCTTCTTCATGAATTTTCAACATGAAAATGGCGTATAAGAATAACACAAAATCTAAAAAATTATGCACATATATAAAAATAATCATCTTAACTTTAGCTAGAAAATAATTCTAAGCTAATAGGTACTTACCTACTCCAATTAAGTATACATTAGCTCTTTTATGTAATTCATCAAACACCTTGTATGCGTGCTTTTGTGAGTTCAACCACTTTAATAAAGGGGTATATAAACTCACCTCAATACTCCTTGAACCAATACGTAGACCCCAGTCCAATTTATACCCGTCAAACAATTGATTTTACAATAACTAGTGCATTTAGATTAATTTTAGAGTTTCACACCTAAACATGGAATTTATTGTTGATATAGAGGAAGAAAGGAATTAACTATTCAATTCTTACCTATTACCACCGTAGGATAATTGATAATAGGGAATTTTACTTACCTGAGTTCAACAATTAATAATTGGTAGAGAACCGTAGAATTTTCCGTGTAATTTCGTGGCTGCCTCTATTTCGTATAAGGCTTTAAGCACTTTTTGCTCTGCGTATAAGGAAGCGTTCTGTTTTGAAGTCTCTTTTTGTTTAATCCTTTTCACAGTCCTTTATGGCTAAGGCTCTCACGCCTTTACCTGCCAAGAGCCTTTTATGGGCTTAAGGCTCACGTGCCCTTGTAGTTTTGTTGCCTTTTTTTTTTTTTTTTGACTTAACTAGTATTTAATTATACCGACTTTTAATAACTAATAATATTAAAATTATTAATATTCTCCTAATTGTATATCCAATTATTTATAATAGAAAAGTAACTCAAAAGTCAATCACAAGGGTTTAAATCCGTAATAAAAGTATAATTTAAGATAAAAAAATAAATTTTATTTATTTTTTGAAGCTTCTATAGATTTGAGGAGTGTTACAATATTCTCTCCTTAAAAACATTCGTCCTCGAATGTTGCTAGCACTACTCACTTTCTCAAGAAACTCAAAATTTTGGCTAACTCCCTAAATTTTCAAAAACTTTCGGCAGAGTCTCCCCTGTAAATTGGACTATCCAAAAAAATATCCATGTATATAAATACAGGGATAAGACTGAGTCCGTAAGAGGGGTCGTATGTAACACCCTAGACTTTAGACAGAATCCCACATCGGCAAAACACAAGAGGGATGCTGGGTATATAAGTTAACAAGCCTTTGACCCTAGTGACGCGTTTTAAACCCGTGAGGGGCTAGGCCCAGAGTGGACAATATCACTAGCGGGATGGGATGTTACAGCTTCGATTGATACCGACCTCGATCTCGAAAGAGATTTTGATCTCAAGCTCAGTGTGTCGGCTCTTCGATGCAACGTTCTAGTCTGGATCAAATAGTGAAATCGGGTAGCCCCTGATTTCTACCGTATACAGATAGTCTCCTCGTTTCTTGGATTATAATGATAAGAAACGAACTGAGCCTTCGATTTTTCTCTAACCTCGATAGACAATGATGTCATCCTCGTGACATAAGCGATAGAAGTACGAACTGAGCCTTCGATTTTTCTCTAACCTCGATAGACAATGATGTCATCCTCGTGACATAAGCGATAGAAGTGATCGAAACGTCCCGTCGGTACAGTTCCCCAAACCATTAGTGAGCGTCAGTTGGCGATCGGCCACTAATATCGTTGAACCATCACCGTAAATCCATAAATAGGGCTTCTTTTCATTGAACCAAACTTTACTTTCATCTCCATCTTTTCTATAAAGCTTTTATCTCTCTCAAGCTCTTCTCTCTCATTACTCCTTAGGCCATTACCGCTAGTTTCGAACCACGAACCTTACTATCTTCCTCTTTCTTTAACCCATACAATGGCAAAAACATCCACAATAGTTCTTCAAAAGGAAAAAACTTCCTCTTATTCTTCACGGCAGGCCAGTGATAAAACGCTGGTGGATCTGCTCCTGAGGAGTGTGTTCGTGGCCCATATCTTCTTAAATCTGACTTTAAAATCGAGAATCCTCCATCGGTCCCTGGTCGATGTGAGCACGTATCGAGGTATATCTGCTCAATAACTGTGGGATTTATCAAGAATATCAAAAGGGATTGCAATTGTGGGGACAAAGTGATAGAGATCCTATCCCCTGAAGAGAGCATCACTACCCACGCGAAAGGGTTTTTAAGTGTTTACACTTATCTTTTCACATTGGGCCCCATCGATCCGGTCATTTTTGACTTCTGCTGTCAATATTAGGTGACCTTAGGCCAAATACACCCCTCCTTTTGGCGTATAGTGATCATGCTTCGATTCTTCACCAACAAAGTTGAGGGGCTGTCGTTCACCCTCGATCACCTTATTAGATTATACATCCCTCATATCTTTCGGGGATTAATCAAGTTGCAACATCGAGCGACCAAGGCACTGTTGTCGAGCATCGACAAGGACAAAGACCGAGGGTGGATAGGTCAGTTTGTTCAGGTGAGGACCTGTGATCTCATCCCCGAAGAGACAATGCCATTTCCTGAGAAATGGAACCCGAAGCGTAAGTAGCACTCTAATATTTAATTTCCATGTTTTCATTTTCTACTTCATTTAACATCTTCTTTCATCGTGCAACGGTTGCTTGAATGCCTCGAGTAGTCCCTGACCTCGAGAACTTCTTCCTATGCTGAGCGTTGTTGGTGCAACTTGGCAAAAGGCCGATGGGAAGCAAAGAACCATGGTAAGTTCCCTTTTCTTATACCCGACGCATCGAATATACTTCTTTTCACTTACTTAGTTTTTTGTTGTGCAGGCCTGAACAAGGATGCGGTCCTGAGGCCTCCGAGTAGTAAGGAAGAGGCTATGGCCCCGGATCCGAAGCCAGGGAAGGACAATAAGAGAAAGAGGGTCTCGATATCCGAGGACCATAAACCCAAAAATAAAGCAGCTCGAAAAGCTAAGGGGGATGTCATACCTATGACTTTGGAGTCAGTCCAAAGGTTAAGGGAAGAAGAAGATGATGAAGATGAATGCGGTGACTCGGCGTTAGTGACCCAAGTGAGAAAGACCATCGAGACCACCAAGGCCGCTAAATCGGTGGCGGTTGACGAGACCCTACCTTGTGATGGAGAAGTTTTGAAGAATAATTCGGGTAAAGTCCTCGAATCTTCTGAGGTCAAAGATGCCTCTCGTCAAACAACAATCATACCAGAGGGGGCTGGTGCCGAGACCCTTAGAGCCGAACAGAGCGCCCCGACTGACTCGCTTGGGGTAGTGACAGTAGGTCACTCACCATCTCTATTGGACTTTTTCGAGGAGACTATAAGGGATGCACAAGCCATATGGACTCCTGAAATAGGCGGAGTCCCCGGTGTGTAGGATCTTTTTTGGGATTGCTTTACCGGGGTCAAGGATGCCTTAGATCTCAATGATGCATCCAACCTCTTCGAAGAGGCTCAACTTCTTCTGAACCGAGTAAGTATGAATTTTGTAGACATAGCTTTATTTTATTTTTCCTTTTCTCTGTCTAACTCCTACCTTTTCTCATACAGGCTTTCTCTAAGTCCCGGACCGATTTAAGCCAATGCGAGGTCGATCTCCAAAGGCTTTCAGAGGAGAGGAACTCTATCAAGCTTCTCTATGGACAGAGGGAAGAGGAGATCAAGGATCTTCGAGCTGATTTGGCCAGAGCTCGTAAGGAGGAAACCGAGTTGAACGAGCAGGTAACGATTCTCTTGAAAAAATAAGGGCTCGATTCAAGGGTGGAAGCTAATGTTTCAATGTCACAATTGAAACAAAATATTGAGAGGATTGAGATATTCCGGGAGGAGGTCGATCGGGTGAAATCTAACAGCTACAAGTAGAAGGAAGGCATGGACCGCGTTGCTGTAGAGAAAGAGACTTCCTTGGCTCAGTTGTCATCGATCGAAGTCCAACTTCGAAATTCGAGGGAAAAGTGCTCGGTTTAGTCTAAGAGGGTGGAATAGCTCGAAGCTGAACTTGCAAAGGCCCTGGCTGAGGCCGAAAAAGAAAAGTTCGAGGCTGATAAGTCAGTGGCTATATATCTAGCTGATGCCGAGACTGCTCAAGCACAACTGAGGGAGGCTTTCGATCGAGCACAATGGACTGCCAAGCTTTCCAAATGTCAATCTCAGAGAGCTACCCTCGAGGAGATTCACGCCCGAGGTTTTGACCTTTCTGAGGAGATAGCACAGGCAAAGGTGCATGAAGCCGATGCCAGGATACTGTCCTTTTCCGATGATGAAGGCAGCAAGAGCAGGTCCGATAATGATGCGGGGCCCGAGGAGGAAGTTTCCTCCAAGGAGGGAGTCATCCCTGAACATAGATAGGGAACTTGTACTTTTCTTCTCTTTTCTTTGTGTAGGATCCCGGTCGGTCCTTTGTAAATACCTTTATTCATATATATAAATATTCCTTCTTTGAATTCCGTCTCAATTTTTGACTTGTGATAATTTCAATCTTCTTTGTGCCTTGTAAAATTTTGATATACTTCATTCCTTGTGAATAATATGTTTAAGACTTTGATTTTTGGGCAACTTGGCCGAAGCCAAACTAATACTGCCTTTGTAGTCGAGTGACTTCTTGCTCGAACTCGAAGTAGTAGAACCCTTAGGTTTGAATTAACATATAGGAATTTGTTATGACATTGTACCCGTTGGGTTTTTTCACGATTTAACATTATCGAAACCCTTTGCCTTTTGTGCCTCAGCACAAATTTGTATTAAACAGTTCGATACCTCTTAAGGTTTTTCGAGGGCCGACATTATCGAAGGCTTTTAATTATTCTGCCTAGGGTAGCCTTTTTTAACCGGTTTTCAAAAGAACTCGAAGGCCTGTTTTTATTGCAGAATTCGGACGTCTCCGTGCCGCGTTAGTTTGACCGTAGCCTTTGGGTCTGCCTCTTGGGATTGTTTTCCCAATAACACTTTGAACTTGTTCAAAGTGTTAGGCCCATAGTAGGGTGGCCTTGGCCTACAAAATCGATGGTTGCCTCTTTGAGGTCTTACGGTCTCGAAGTTTGACAGTTCGAACATGCCAATTTGGACGGCAGTCTCTGAGTATAGGGTTGATTGTTTGAAGTATAGTTGTACTTGGCCCTTGAGCCTGTTTTCACAAGAAATCATAAGTATAGAACTTGTAAAGTAGAAATTTCTTCAAAGCATGAGATATTTGGTAAGGAAAAATACTTCTTTCAATACTTCATATATGCGTACATGTTTTGCCACTAGGGTTCGAGTGATCTATACGGACACAGTTCATTCGACCGTTTGGTCCTTTACAAAAACATTCCTATCGAGACCCTATTGACATGAAGTATTTTCCTTAAAAACATAACATCCGAGGTGATGCCCCCCAGTATTTGAGGTTGATAATAAAGAAACCTCGGATACTCTAAGTTAGCCGGGACAATGGTTGCCTCGTTAAAAACCTTGCCGAAAAAACCCATTTGGGATAAAAATCGGTCAAAGGGAAAAAGAGTGCAACGCGTGCTTTAATATCTGATATCTTCCTGCTTGAAGAGAACTCTGATGCCTTTGCTCGAACACCTAAAAATAAGTTAGTGTAAAATGTAAATGAAAAAGGAGAAGGTCATACCTTAACAATAATATCGTTTGAGGAGTGAGATGTTCCAATTATTTGATAGTTGTTCGCCGTTTATCGTGCCAAGCTTGTAGGATCCCTTTCCGACGATATTGAGGACTTGATATGGTCCTTTCCAACTTGGGCCAAATTTTTCCTTCATTAGGGTCTTGAGTATTAAGGGTGAATTTTCTCAGGACTAAGTTCCCGATTCTAAAGTGGCAAAGGTTGGTAATTCGATTATAATACCTTGCAATGCGTTGTTTCTGTGCGGCCATTCGAACGAGGGCGACTTCCCACTTTTCCTCTAGTAGTTCGAGGCTTATATTCATAGTCTCGTAATTTGACTCTTCCGTTGTGTATCGAAATCTGGCACTGGGTTCCCTGACTTCGACCAGGATCTAGGCTTCAGCTTCATAGACTAAAGAGAACGGTGTTGCCCCCGTACTGAATTTTGACGTTGTTCGATATGCCCAAAGGACTTCGGGTAGAATTTCTCTCCATTTTCCCTTGGCGTCAATCAATATTTTATTCAGATTCTGAATGATGGTCTTGTTTGTCAATTTGGCCTGTCCGTTTCCACTAGGATGATACGGTGTCGACAAGATCCTTTTTATTTTGTGATCTTGTAGAAATTTTGTTATTTTGCTTCCAATGAATTGTTTTCCATTTTTGCATACAATCTCGGCAGGTATCCCGAATCGGCATATGATGTGATCCCAGATGAAGTCTATAACTTCTTTTTCTCTGACTTTGTCGAAGGCCTGTGCTTCAACACTTAGAGAAATAGTTAGTCATAAATAAAATGAACTTAACTATACCTGGGGCTGATGGCAGAGGGCCGACGATATCCATTCCCCATTTCATGAATGGACATGGGGACAAGACTGAATGAAGTTTCTCTCCGGGTTGGTGGATCATCGGTCCATATCTTTGGCACTTATCACTTTTTTGAACAATTTCTTTAGTGTCTTTCTCCATATTGGCCTAATAATATCATGCTCTGATGACTTTCTAAACTAGTGATTTGGCACCAGAGTGATTCCTTCAAGTACCCTCGTGAACTTCTCGTAGGACATATCGGTATCCCCTGGTCCCAAGCATACTGCCAATGGTCCATCAAACGTCCTCATGTATAATGTTCTATCTTCAACCGATGTGAATCGAGCAACTTTTGTTCGTAGTGTCCTTGATTCTTAAGGTCCGATAGCAGCTTTGCGTTATTAAAATACTCAATATATTTATTCCTCCAATCCGAGGTTAAGCTCGTGGAGTTTATTTCAGCATGGCCTTCTTCGATCAATGACTTCGAAAGTTGTACGACAGTCCCCGAGGTGATTTCATTATCTTCGACAGATGATCCCAGATTCGCAAGGACATCGGCCTCACTGTTTTGCTCTCGAGGTACATACTGCAAATTCAATTCTTTAAAACGATGTAATGTTACTTGCAATTTAACCAAATACCTTTGCATTCGATCCTACCGAACCTCGAAGGTTCTGTTGACTTGGTTTACCACCAGTAAGGAGTCGCATTTGGCCTCGATGACTTCCGCTCCAAGGCGTTCACCTAGCTCGAGACCTGCAATCATGGCCTCGTACTCTGCCTTATTGTCAGTGAACTATGAGGTTTTGATGGATTGCCTAATTGTATTTCCTGTGGGGGGCTTCAAAACGATGCCTAGCCCGGACCCTTTCACATTCGAAGCGCCGTCTGTAAAAAGGATCCACACCCCCGATGATGTACCCAATTTTATCAGAAGTTCCTTTTCGACTTCGGGTACGAGGGCTGCGTGAAGTCGACCACGAAGTCTGCTAAAATTTGAGACTTGATGGTTGTTCGAGGTAGATACTCGATATCATACCCACTAATTTTGACAGCTCATTTGGCCAGGCCCGATAGCTCGGGCTTCTGTAAAACATTGTGAAGAGGGTAAGTGGTTATCACACATATTGGGTGACCTTGAAAATACAGTTTTAGTTTCCTAGAGGTTCTTATTAGAGAAAGTGCCAACTTTTCTAAGTGTGGATACCGATTTCGGCCTCGCCTAAGGTTCGACTTACATAATAAATGGGAAATTGCGTACCTTGCTCTTCTCGAACTAAGACATCACTTACCGCGACTTATGAGACCACTAAGTATAAGTAGAGCTTTTCATCTGCTTTTGGAGTATGAAGCAATGGTGGACTCAAGAGGTACCATTTTAATTCTTATAACGCCTACTGGAACTACGAGGCCCAGGCGAAACTGTTCTTCTTTTTGAGTAGTTAGAGGAACCTATGACTTCAATCTGACGATCTCGATTTGATCTTCTGGGTTCTTTTGAATTTGATTGTACCCGGGGTAGGCATCGAGAAAACTAAGGATGTCGTAGCTGGCGTGGCATCGATCATACGATTAATGTTCCATAAAGGAAAATAGTCTTTTGGACATGCTTTATTTCTATCTTTATAATCTAAGCACATCCTAAGTTTGTTTCCTTTTTGGGGACTACAACTACATTTGTTAACCATTCGAGATATTTTACCTCCCGAATGGATCCTATTTTGAGAATTTTAGTTACCTCGTCCTTGATGAATGCATGTTTTACCTTGGACTAGGGCCTTCTCTTTTGTTTCACTGGCCTGAACTTCGTTTCCAAACTCTATCGATGTGTTGTTATCTCTGGTGGGATCCCTGTCATATCTAAATGGGGTCAAGCAAAACAATATATTTTATCAGTAAGAAATCTAATAAGTTTCTTCCTGAGTTTGGGGGATAACCCCGTACCCATGTATACCTTTCGTTCGGGTATATACTCGATCAGTATAACTTGTTCCAGCTCTTCGACTGTTGATTTTGTGGCGTCGAAATCTTCGGGAATAATGAAGGATCGAGGGATCCAATAATCGTCGTCTTCTTCTTCTTCTTCTATTCCCTGCTTTCCCGATTCAGTCGAGGTCGGTGGTTGTGATTTCTATTTAGCCTTTTGTTTTCCTTTGGCCTCTGATCCCTTTGCTGTCGAAAGTGGCGATACCAGTATTACCTCATCGATCTTGAACATTTCTTTTGCAGCATGCTTCTCCCCGTATACTGTTTTCACCTTGTCCGGTGTTGAGAATTTCATCATTTATTGGAGAATCGAGGGGACTGCCTTCGTATTGTGAATCCAGGGCTTCCCGAGTAGGGCATTGTACCTCATGTTGCCCTTGATTAAATGGAACTTGGTTTCTTGGATAGTTCCGGCTACGTTCACTGTTAAAATGATTTCTCCTTTAATTGTTTCGCTGGCCATGTTGAAACTATTTAGGACCCGAGCTGCAGTACGAATCGATCTTGCAGGCCGAGCTACTCCACGACCCCTGATCGGATGATATTTGCCGAGTTACTTGGATCTATTAAAACACGCTGTAATGACCAACCGATAGTTTTGAGAGTTATAGTCTCGTTTCTTCTATTTCTGCTTCTTTTGTGATTTATAGCTGTATAATATCTTATCGGGTTGGTTGGTTCGGGTCCTGAGTGGTGTCGAGAAAAATTGAGACACTTAGTCTCTTTATTGGAAGCTTAAGTTGGAACAAGTTACCGGATGTGGACTTGTGCGTAAATCACTCGGATTTGAATTTTGATGGTTCCGTTAGCTCGTTAGGTGATTTTGGACTTAGGAGCACGTCTAGAAGGTGATTTGGAGGTCCGTAGTAGAATTAGGCTTGAATTGGCAAAATTTGGAAATTTGGCGATTTTGTTCGGCTATCGGGGTCAGAAGGGATTTACGGAAGTTGGAGTAGGTTAGTGGTGTCATTTTTGACGTGTGTATAAAATTTTAGGTTAAGGTTCGACTTACATAATAAATGGGAAATTGCGTACCTTGCTCTTCTCGAACTAAGACATCACTTACCGCGACTTCTGAGACCACTAAGTATAAGTAGAGCTTTTCATCTACTTTTGGAGTATGAAGCAATGGTGGACTCGAGAGGTACCGTTTTAATTCTTCACCTGCTGGAACTACGAGGTCCAGGCGAAACTATTCTTCTTTTTGAGTAGTGAGAAGAACCTATGACTTCAATCTGACGATCTCGAGATGAAACGACCTAAGGAGGATATTCGTCCTATTGGCCTTTGCACGACTTTAACGCTGTCCACGACTGTGATGTCTTCGATATCCTTCATCCTATCGGGGTTGATCTCAATCCCCCGATTTGAAACCATAAATCCGAGGAAAATTCCCGAACCGACCCCGGAGGCACACTTCTTAGGGTTAAGCTTCATGTTGTAGTTTTTCAGTATCTTGAAAGTTTCCTGCAAATGTGTCAAATGGTCCTTTGCGCTCAGGGGCTTAACCAGGATATCATCAATATATACCTCCATTTATTTACCTATTTGTTCTTCGAACATTTTTTTTACTAAGTGTTGATAGGTAGCACCAGCATTTTTTAGTCCAAATGGAATTATGTTATAACTAACTAAAGTATCAGCAATTTGATCTTCCGGATTCTTTTGAATTTGATTGTACCCGGAGTAGGCATCGAGAAAACTAAGGATCTCATAGCCGGCGTGGCATCGATCATACGATTAATGTTCGATAGAAGAAAAGAGTCTTTTGGACATGCTTTATTTATATCTTTATAATCTACACACATCCTAAGTTTGTTTCCCTTTTTGGGGACTACAACTATATTTGCTAACCATTCGAGATATTTTACCTCCCGAATGGATCCTATTTTGAGAAGTTTAGTTACCTCGTCCTTGATGAATGCATGTTTTACCTTGTACTAGGGTCTTCTCTTTTGTTTCACTGGCCTGAACTTCGTGTCCAAACTCAATCGATGTATTGTTATCTCTGGTGGGATCCCTGTCATATCTAAATGGGGTCAAGAAAACAATCTATGTTATCAATAAGAAATTTAATAAGTTTCTTCCTGAGTTTGGGGGATAACCCCGTACCCATGTATACCTTTCGTTCGGGTATATACTCGATCAGTATAACCTGTTCCAGCTCTTCGACTATTGATTTTGTGGCGTCGGAATCTTCGGGAATAATGAAGGATCGAGGGATCCAATAATCGTCGTCGTCTTCTTCTTCTATTCCCTGCTTTCCCAATTTAGTCGAGGTCGGTGGTTGTGGTTGCTATTTAGCCTTTTTTTTTCCTTTGACCTCCGATCCCTTTGCTGTCGAAAATGGCGACACCAGTATTACCTCATCGACCGTGAACATTTCCTTTGCAGCATGCTGCTCCTCGTATACCATTTTCACCCCGTCCGGTGTTGGGAATTTCAATATTTGGTGGAGAGTCGAGGGGACTGCCTTCGTATTGTGAATCCAGGGCTTCCCAAGTAGCGCGTTGTACCTCATGTCGCCCTTGATTACATGGAACTTGGTTTCTTGGATAGTTTGGGCTACGTTCACCGTTAAAATTATTTCTCCTTTAGTTGTTTCGCTGGCCATGTTGAAACTATTTAGGACCCGAGTTGCGGTACGAATCGATCTTGCATGCTGAGCTACTCCACGACCCTCGATCAGATGATATTTGCTGAGTTACTTGGATCCACTAAAACACGTTGTAATGACCCAGCTGATTGTTTCGAGAGTTATAGTCCCGTTTCTCTTATTTCTGCTTCTTTTGTGATTTATAGCTGTATAATATCTTATCGGGTTGGTTGGTTCCCGAGTGGTGTCAGAGAGAAATTGAGACACTTAGTCTCTTTATTGGAAGCTTAAGTTGGAACAGGTAACTGTATGTCGAATTGTGCGTAAATGACTTGGATTTGAATTTTGATGGTTCTGTTAGCTCGTTACGTGATTTCGAACTTAGGATCGCGTCCGAAATGTGATTTGGAGGTCCGTAGTAGAATTAGGCTTGAATTGGCAAAAGTTAAAAATTTGGCGATTCTTTTCGGCAGTGGAAATTTTTATATCGGGGTCGGAAGGGATTTACGAAAGTTGGAGTAGGTTAGTGGTGTCATTTTTGATGTGTGTATAAAATTTGAGGTTAATTGGACGTGGTTTGATAGGTTTCGACGTTTGCGAAATTCGGAAATTTAGAAGTTCTTAGGCTTGAATTCGGGTGTAATTTTGTGTTTTGATGTTGTTTTGAGTGATTTGAGGGTTCGATTAAGTTCGTATGTGGTTATATGACCTGTTGGTATGTTTGGTTGAGGTCCCGAGGGCCTGGGGTGGTTCCGGGTGGTTACTGGATTGTTTGGAGGTGGAGAAGTGCAGCTGAAGCTGCTGCTACTGGTGTTTTTCGCACCTGCGGAGTGGGAACCATAGGTGCAAGCCCGTATGAGCGAAGGGGGAGCCGCAGATGTGGCCAAGGAGGAGTTGGGAAGGATCCGCAAGTGCGAAGATTTTCCCTCACCTGCGAGAGTCGCAGATGTGGGCAGCTAGGCGCAGGTGCGAGAGGGAGTCGCAGGTGCAATGGATTTCCGCACCTGCGATAGGCGCAGATGAGGAGTCTTGGATTTTAAGTGAAATTCGCACCTGCGATGGATTTTATACAGGTACGGCGTCGCATAAGCATTAAAGGGGTCCGTAGGAGCGGTATTCCTGACAGAAAACACCAGCTCGATATTTGGACTTTCATTTTCGATTTTGGAGTGAGGAACTCGCGAGAGAGGAGATTTTTCAAAGGTTTTCAAGGAGAACATTGAGGTAAGTGATTCTAACACGGATTGGCCTAACTTTTGTGAATCTTTGGGTTTCTTCATCATCGAATTAAGGGTTTGAGCTAGATATTTAGGGGTTTAGGACTTGGGAATTGGAGAGTGAACTCTGGGGTTTTGGAGGAGCAATTGAGGTCGGATTTTCGTAAACTTGGTATGACTAGACTCGTGAGTGAATGTGCTTTCAGGTTTTGTGATTTTTGTCGAATTTCGAGATGTGGGCTAAGGGGCCGGGTATGAGCCGAATTCGGATTTTTGGTTCTAATTTAGTAGTTTTCTTGTGGGATTGATCCTTTAAACCTATTTTAATGGTGTTGTATTGTTTGTGACTAGATTCGGGGCATTTGGAGGCCGATTCGAGAGGAAAGGGCACTCTGGAGTAGGATTTCTACGCTGTTGAGGTAAGTAACAGTCTTAAATCTAGTCTTGATCGTATGAAACCCCGAGTATTTGTATGATGTGAATATTTAGAATGTGACGCGCATGCTAGGTGACGGGTGTGTGAGCGTGCACTGTGAGGGATTGAGACTTGGTCCGTCCCGGGAGACTGTAAAGTCGAATAGCCATTTTATTACCTGTTTCACCTTGTTTTTGAGTAATTTGACTGCCTTTCATGTTAGAAACCATGCATAGGCTATATGATATCACTGTTGTGACCCGCAATGGTCCTATACTTGTTGAATTAACTGCTAATTGCTATCTTGTGCTCAGTCACCGTCTTACTTGTGTATTATATCTCATCTCTCTCTCATTTTTTTGATACTTGTTGTATTCTCTGTTTGGACTGTTTATTGTGATATTCTGTGAGGCTAGAGAGGCTAGAGATGAGTTGAGTGGTTGTTGCCTTGAGAGGCTGTATTTGCTCTTATTTATTGTTGCACTTCGTTGCTATTTGTTGTTGTTGTGAAATTTCTAGAAGTTTCATATTGTTTTATTTGACCTCGAATGGACTTGACTTAACTACCGGATTTGAAAGCATGTTCACCCTTTACTGTAACTTTCAAAATGAACTGTGTTCTCATAGCTCGTCACTACTTCTCAGTTCCTTATTTAATTCTGTTACTTGCTGAGTTCTTGTAATCATGCTACACCCTGCACTTTAGGGGCAGATCCAGATATGTACGGTCCTAGCGGTCATTGAGCTCGTGTGCAGGTTTACTTTTCAGAGATTTACAAGGTAGCTGCTGATGTCCGCAGTCCTTGTCCCTCCTTCTTATCATCTTATTTTCTCTTGTTTTAGCATTTGGCACAAATTTTAGTAGATTTTGTTCTAGATTGTCGTTAGATGCTCATGACTAGTGACACCCCGTTGTCGGGCTATTATTCCACACTTGGTTATGTAAACCTTTTGTTAAATTTAACAATTTTATCTAACTTCTGTTATATATAATGAAAGCATATTAAGAATTTCGGCTTGCCTAGTTCCACTATAGGCGTCATTACGAGACGTTAGGTTTTGGGTCGTGACAAGTTGGTAACAGAGCCTAGGTCTCACGGGTCATGAGCAGGTTTAGTAGAGTCTTGCAGATCGGTACAGAGACGTCTATACTTATCTTCGATAAGCTGCAGAATCTTTAGGAAAATTCCAGATTCTTTAATTCTTGTCGTGCAAATCTATTGATTCTGGTAACTAAACATCTGTTGTTTCATTCTCTCATAGATGGTGAGGAACTACCAGGTAGGAGGGCTAGCCACCAGTACCACCAGCCAGGGCCGTGAGAGGCCGTGGTAGGGGCAGTTGTGCATCCCGCACAGCAGCTGGGGCAGTACCTGCAGATCCACCAGTTGCCCCAGATCAGGACCAAGTCCCAGTTATGGATGCTCCAGAGGGACCAGCCCAGGCACCACTTGTGCCCATCGTGAATCCTGGCCTTTAGGAGGATGTAGCTCAGATTTTGACCGTGTGTACTGGCCTTACTCAGGAGGCCTTTGCTTCAATGGCCGCAACCACTTCTCAGGCCGAGGAGGCACCCTGACTCCCACCGCCCGCAAACCTGAGTAGGTTGTACAGGGACTCCAGACACCAAAGGCACCGCCAGCCCAGCCGATTGGAGCTGCACAAGACTATGTAGTTCCTGCTATGCCTGAGGATAGTTCCTGCTATGCCTGAGGATGATCAGAGTAGGTTGGAGAGGTTTGGGAGACTCCAGCCTCCACCTTTCAGTGGTGCAGAAGGAGAGGATGCACAGGATTTCTTGGACAAGTGTCATAGGATACTCAGTACAACAGGTATTCTGGAGAGTTGTGGAGTCTTGTTCACTACTTTTCAGTTTTTTGGGGCTGCATTCAGATGGTGGGAGGCTTACGATAGGCGTAGGCCAGTCGGCGCAGCACTCTTTACTTAGTAGCAGTTCTCTGCTGTCTTTCTGGAGAAGTTCGTGCCTCAGTCCCACAGAGAGGAGCTGCGCGGATAGGTTGAGCAGCTTCTTCAGGGTGATATGTCCTTCATGCAGTATGAGATGTGATTCTTGGAGTTGGCCCATCATGCTATCTAGTTGGTTCCCACAGACAGGGAGAGGATCAGAAGGTTTATAGATGGTCCCATTTATCAGCTGCGATTGCTTATGACCAGAGAGAGAGTGTCTAGTACTACCTTTGACGAGGTTGTCGACATTGCTCAGCAGATTGAGATGGTTCACGATCAGGAGAGGGTTGAGATGGAGGCCTCGTGGACAACGTGGATTTGCGATACTTATTCTGGGGGTTAGTTCCAGGATGATAGAGGTCGTCCTTTAAGACATGCTCATATAGATCGCTTAATTCACCGTGGTGAATCATCTGGCCATGGTTCTCAGAGTTATCAGTAGGGTCGTTCATCTCTTGGTGCCCTTCCAGTGCAGAGTTCTTCTCGTTCTCCATCGGGCCAGGGTTCGTCTATGCCAGGTCCTTCTTCTAGTTATCCTGGTGCTCAAGGCTCCCTTCAGTCCCCAACACCAGCACGGGGGAGTTGCTATGAGTGTGGGGAGTTTGGTCACATAAGGAGAGAGTGTCCCTATATAGTAGGAGGTCCCGCTCCGCAGATGAGCTAGTATATGTCATCATCACCAGTGCCTCAACTACCCGCCCAACCAACTAGGGGTGGAGCATAGTCAGCTAGGGGTCGCCCGAGAGAGAGAGGTAGATCAGGGGGTGGCCAGGCCCGTTTCTATGCCCTCCCTACTAGGCCATATGCCATTGCTTCAGATGCTGTGATTATAGGTATTGTCTCAATTTGCCACAGAGATGTCTCTATATTATTTGACCCTGGTTCCACTTATTCATATGTTTCCTCGTATTTTGCTCATTTTCTGGATATGCCCGTGAGTCTTTAGTTTTATCTTTTCATGTATCCACTCCCATGGGAGATACTATTATTGTGGACCGCATATATCGGTCATGTGTGGTAACTATTGGGGGTCTAGAGACTCGAGTGGACCTTTTGCTGCTTAGTATGGTTGATTTTGATGTGATATTGGGTATGGATTGGTTGTCTCCAGGTCATGCTGTTCTAGATTGTCACGCTAAGACTGTGTTGTTGGCGATGCAGGGGTTGCCGAGGGTTAAGTGGAGCGGTTCTATAGACTATGTACCTAGTAGAGTTATTTCATACTTGAAGGCTAGTGTATAGTTGAGAAGGGTTGTCTATCCTATTTGTCTTTTGTGAAGGATGGTAGTTCATAGACTCATGCCATTGATTCTATTCCGGTTTACGTGATTTTCCATGTGTGTTCCCTACAGACCTGTCGGGCATACCACCTGACAGGGATATTGACTTCGTTATTGATTTAGTGTTGGGGACTCAGCCTATTTCTATACCACCGTATTGCATGGCATCGGCAGAGTTGAAGGAGCAGCTTCAGTAACTCGTTGATAAGGGGTTTATTCTGCCTAGTGTGTCACCTTGGGATGCACCGAATCTATTTGTGAAGAAGAAGGATGGTTCTATGAGGATGTGCATTGATTACAGGTAGTTGAACAAATTCACAGTCAAGAACAAGTATCCTTTTCCACGTATTAATGACCTATTTGACTAGCTTCAGGGAGAAAGGGTGTTCTCCAAGATTGATTTGAGGTCAGGGTATCATCAGCTGAAGATTTAGGATTTTGATATTCTTAAGACAGCTTTCAGGACCCGATATGGCCATTATGAGTTCCTTGTGATGTCTTTTGGGCTGACCAATGCCCCAACAACATTCATGCATTTGATGAACAGTGTGTTTCAACCCTATTTGGACTCATTCATTATTGTATTCATTGATGACATCCTGGTGTACTCTCATAGCCAGGAGGAGCATGCTCAACATCTGAGGATTGTGTTACACAGATTGAGGGAGGAGAAACATTATTCAAATTTCTCCAAGTGTGAGTTTTGGCTCGGTTAAATGGCGTTCTTGGGGCACGTGGTGTCCAGTGAGGGTATTCAGGTGGATCTGAAGAAGATAGAGGCAGTGCAAAGTTGGCCTAGACCATCCTCAGCCATGGAGATTAGGAGATTTCTTGGTTTGGTTGGCTATTACCATCATTTTGTGAAGGGTTTCTCATCCATTGCATCGCCCTTGACCAAATTGACCCAAAAGGGTGCTCTGTTTAGGTGGTCAGATGGTGCATGAAGAGCTTTCAAAAGCTCAAGACTGCTTTGACCACGGCTCCAGTTCTAGTTTTTCCATCAGCTTCAGGTTCTTACACTGTGTATTATGACACCTCGCGGATAGGTATTGGATGTGTTCTGTCGAATGAGGGTAGGGTGATTGCCTATGAACCATGCCAATGGAAGACTCATGAGAAGAACTATCTTGTCCATGACATTTAGTTAGCAGCTATTGTTCATGCCTTGAAGATTTGCCGGCATTATTTTTACGGGGTGAGATCTTTACTGATAACTAGAGTTTGCAGCATCTGTTCAAGTAGAAGGATATTAATTTGCATCAGCGGAGATGGTTGGAGCTACTCAAGGACTATGATATCACTATTTTGTACCATCCTGGGAAGGCCAATGTGGTGGCCGATGCTTTGAGTCGCCGGGCGGATATTTTAGGGAGTTTAGTGTATCTTCCAGCAGCAGAGTGACCTATAACATTGGATGTTCAGGACTTATCTATCCAGCTTGTTAGATTGTATATCTCAGAGTTGAGTCGGGTATTGGCTTTTGTGGTCTCTAGATCTTCTATTTATGATCGTACCAGGGAGCGTCAGTATGATTACCCCCATCTGCTTGTCCTTCATGACAGGGTTCGACGAGGTGATGCCAGAGATGTGGCTATTGGCAATGATGGCGTGTTGAGGATGCAGGGATGGATATCTGTGCCCAATGCGGATGGGCTTCGGGAGTTTATTCTTGAGGAGGCCCACAGCTCATGGTATTCCATCCATCCGGGTGCTGCGAAGATGTACCAGGATTTGAGATAGCACTATTGGTGGAGGTAGATAAAGAAGGATATAGTCGGGTTTGTGGCTCGGTGTCGCAACTATCATCAGGTTAGGTACGAGCATCAAAGACCGGGTGGATTTCTTTAGAGGTTAGAGATCCAAGAGTGGAAGTGGGAGCGGATCACCATGGATTTTCTAGTTGGGCTCCCACGGACTTCGAGGAAGTTCGATGCTATTTGGGTGATTGTGGATTGGCTGACCAAGTCCGCGCACTTTATTCCAGTTGGTATTACCTACACTTCAGAGCGGTTGGCTGAGATTTACATCCGAGAGATTGTTCGCCTTCATGGTGTCCTAGTTTCCATCATTTCAGATAGAGGCACAGATTTTACATCACTGTTTTTGAGGGCCCTACAGTGAGAGTTGGGTACTCAGGTTGAGTTGAGCATAACCTTTCACCCTCAGACGGACGGAACCATCCAGATATTGGAGGACATGTTACGCGCTTGTGTCATTGATTTAGGGGGTTCATGGGACCAGTTTCTGCCGCTCGCAGAGTTTGCATATAATAACAGTTATCAGTCAAGCATTCAGGTGGATCCCTACGAAGCTTTATATGGCAGGTGGTGTAGATCTCCAGTAGGATGGTTTGATCTGGGTGAGTCTAGGCTTTTGGATAGAGACTTTGTCCAGGATACATTAGACAAGTGCAATTGATTCAGGAGCAGCTTCGCATGGTGCAGTCTAGGCAGAAGAACTATGCGGACTAGAAGGTCTGTGATGTGTCTTTCATGGTCGGGGAGAAGGTTTTGCTGAAGGTATCACCCATGAAGAGTGTTATGATTTTTGGGAAGTGGGGAAAGTTGAGCCTCCGGTTCATTGGACCTTTTGAGGTACTTGGGAGGTGACTTACAAGCTTGCCTTGCCACCTAGCTTGTCGAGTGTGCACTCACTATTTCATGTTTCTAGGCTTTGGAAGTATATCGGCGATCCGTACCATGTTTTAGATTTCAGCACGGTTCAGTTGGAGGGTGATATGACTTATGATGTGCAGTCGCTCGCCATTTTGGAGCAGCATGTTCGAAAGTTTAGATCAAAGGATATAGCTTCAGTGAAGGTGTAGTGGAGGGGTCAGCCTGTGGAGGAGGCCACCTGGGAGACCGAGCGGGAGATGCGGAGAAGATATCCACACCTATTTGAGACTCCAAGTATATTTCTAGACTCGTTCGAGGAAAAACGTTTGTTTAAGAGGGGGAGAATGTAACGACCTGGTCAGTCATTTCGAGAGTTATAGCCCCGTTTCCACCACTTCTGCTTTCTTTGTGCTTTACAGCTATATAATATCTTACCGGGTTGGTTGGTTCGAGTCCCGAGTGGTGTTAGAGAGAAATTGAGACACTTAGTCTCTTTATTGGAAGCTTAAGTTGGAAAATTCGACAGGATGTCGACTTGTGTGTAAACAACCTCGAATTTGAATTTTGATGGTTCTATTAGATTCATTAGGTGATTTCGGACGAGCACGCCCGGAAGGTGATTTGGAGGTCCGTAGTAGAATTAGGCTTGAATAGGCAAAAGTTAGAAATTTGGCAATTTTGGTCGACAGTGGAAATTTTGATATCGGGGTTGGAAGGGATTTTCGGAAATTGGAGTTGGTTTGTGGTGTCATTTTTGGCGTGTGTGTAAATTTTGAGGATAATCGGACGTGATTTGATAAGTTTCGGCGTCGTTTGCAGAATTCGGAAGTTTAGAAGTTCTTAGGCTTGAATCCGGGTGTAATTTGGTGTTTTGATGTTGGTTTGAGTGATTTTAGGGTTCGACTAAGTTCGTATGGGTTATATGACCTGTTAGTATATTTGGTTAAGGTCCCGAGGGCCTGGGATGGTTCCGGGTGGTTACCGGATTGTTTGGAGTTCGAGAAGTGCAAAAGTCGCAGATGCGGGTAGTAGGGCACAGATGCGTCAAGGAGCCGCAGGTGCGATGGATTTCAACCAACAAGTTTTTGGCGCCGTTGCCGGGGACTTAGAAATTAACTATTCTACTAGATTGACTCTTTACTTTTGTCTACTTAATTTTTTTATTTTTATTTTTATATATTTTATTTTTATATTTTATTTATATTTTAATTTAATACTTTATTATCTTTCTTGACATGACATCTTGGAATGATAATTGGTCGAATAGTGGTTATTCTTATTGTGATGATCCTTGTCCGTATTGTGGAGGACCACACATGTGGCAATATTGTCCATCTCAAACTAATGTGTGGAATTTTTGTAATGAATGTGGTTGTCAAGGTGGCCATTGGGATGGTTGTCCTAATTCTTATTATCCTTCTCAGAGCTTTTATTGTAATGTTCCTAATAATGTTAATGAGTTTGATAGGAGCAAGGAAGTGGAGGATATGGAAAGTATGGCTCCTATTATGGACTTGATGAAACAATTAGCGGAGCAACAGAATATGATAGCCGAGCAACATGCTCTTGATGACCTAGCTATAAAAAGACTCCAGGCTACAGTGGATGAGTTAAAGGCCAATTTACAAGCTGTACCCCAAACCGACGAAGATAGCGAGTTCCCACCAGAAGATAATTCTGAAGAAGCTGATATAATGAGCCAATCTTGGCTAGAGGAACAAGCTACAATAATAAATTTTCATGAGTTTCTTCGTGATGGTCTTTCAATTATGACAGAGCAGCTGATTGAAGGAAGAACTGAGCTCAGGCAAGAGATAGATCAATTTGGCTCAGATATCCATGACCTGCAGGCTCAATTGAATAGAAAGGTTGAGGTGTCTGATACCTTACCATCAATAGTTGTGGATACTGGCCAGCTTGTGGAGCTGAAGGAGGAAATCCAGATATTCGACCAATTGATTAATGATGTCAAGGATGATGAAGAGTATAAAAGAGAGGATGTCAAAAATAATGCAGTTTTAGAATTGGAGCGTATTGGACCTCATTCTAAACACTTTTCAACATTGTGTTTGGTTGGTGACATGGGAATTGATCCAGTCGAGCATATAGAGGAGTCAATGGAAGAGGAACAAAGTGTTTATATTCTGAAATTTGTGATGCCAAGAAGACAAAATGACATCCCTCACCTAAGGGCCAAGAAGTGCAAGATGCGATACCTACGGTTTGGTTCCTT
>ML391217.1:4101-46202 GCA_005239525.1 Nicotiana knightiana
GGTTTGAAAAGCCGAAATATTCCAAATGACCTAAAGTTACAGTTGGAAGAAAAGTCAGGAATGAAAAGCCAATAAAGGCGAAATAAAGTTGGAAAGGTTAAGTCCCACACGACTGACCGTCGCAGCAGAATTTGAGGGGCCAAAACTCCTCCCCAATACTCTGGAAATCCAAAAGAAAAAGCAAGTGAAAAGCCTACAAAGGCAAAATAAAATGTTGGGTCCCACGTGACCGATCGCCATGGTGAAATCTGGAAAGCCAAAGCCCCCGGGATTAGAGATGAAACCCAATCCCCAGCAAGCAAGAAAGTGGTTGAGATCATCATCAAAAGAACTGAGATCAAGCAGTTGAAAATCAAGGCCGCAAAACCAACCACCGTTTCAAACTAACAAATTGTTCTTTGTTTGAAAATAGGAAATAGGTGCAAAAACAACCATGCAAAAGCAGGTGCAATCAAAAGGAATTCTGCAAGAGCTAAAAGGAGCTCTGCAGCATTGACTCCAAAGAAAGGGAAGTTTCCTCTAAAAATCTTTTCCCACATATATAAAAAAAAAAAACAATAATAATAATAAAAAAAAGAAAAATAAGAAATGAAGTTGAATATGATGCAACCCTAAAGTGGCATAGGGTCCTCAATCCCTATCCAAACATTTTCCAACCACGGATATCACAGTCCTCAGTTGATGCCAACATCGGTTCCCACACCCAAGCAGACACCGGCATAACCTGGTGATCTCTTCTTTTTCTGACAACAGCATAACCTGTTGATCACTCCCTTTTCCCCAGGCAACAACATAACCTGTTGAAATTTCCAGACACCGGCATAACCTGGTGATCTCTTCTTTTTCTGACAACAGCATAACCTGTTGATCACTCCCTTTTCCCCAGGCAACAACATAACCTGTTGAAATTTCCAGACACCGGCATAACCTGGTGATCTTCCTGACAACAACATAACCTGTTGATCATTTCCAGACACTAGCATAACCCAGTGATCTCTTCCCTAGGCATTGACATAACCTGTTGACATTTCTAGACACCAGCATAACCTGGTGATCTCTTCTTTTTCTGACAACAGCATAACCTGTTGATCACTCCCTTTTCCCCAGGCAACAACATAACCTGTTGAAATTTCCAGACACCGGCATAACCTGGTGATCTTCCTGACAACAACATAACCTGTTGATCATTTCCAGACACTAGCATAACCCAGTGATCTCTTCCCTAGGCATTGACATAACCTGTTGACATTTCTAGACACCAGCATAACCTGGTGATCTCTTCTTTTTTTGACAACAGCATAACCTGTTGGTCACTCCCTTTTCCCCAGGCAACAACATAACCTGTTGAACTCTATAGACACCGGCATAACCTGGTGATCTTCCTGACAGCAGCATAACATGTTGATCATCTTCAGGCACTGGCATAACCCAGTGATCTCTTTTTCAGGCAACAAAATGACCCGTTGAACTTTCCATACACCAGCATAACCTGGTGATCGTTTCTTTTCCAGACACCAGCATAACCTGGTGATCGTTTCTTCTCCATACACTGTCATAACCCAATGATCTCTTTTCCCCAGGCAACAGCATAACATGTTGACCTTTCCAGACACAGGCATAACCTGGTGATCTTTTTCTGACAACAGCATAACCTGTTGATCACTCCCTTTTCCCTAGGTGACAACATAACCTGTTGACCTCTCCAGACACCAGCCTAACCTGGTGATCTTCCTGACAACAACATAACCTGTTAATCATCTTCAGACACTGGCATAACCCAATGATCTCTTTTTCAGGCAACATCATAACCTGTTGACCTTTCCAGACACCAGCATAACCTTGTGATCTTTTCTTCTCCATACACTTGCATAACCCAGTGATCTCTTTTCCCCAGGCAACATCATAGCATGTTGACCTTTCCAGACACCGACATAACCCGTTGATCTTCCCCCATACACCAGCATAACCTGGCGATCTCTTTTTTGACAACAACATAACCTGTTGACCTTTCCAGACACCGGCATAACCCGTTGATCTTCCCCCAGTCACCAGCATAACCTGGCAATCTTTTTTTTGACAACAACATAACCTGTTGATCCTTCCCCAGACACCGGCATAACCCGTTGATCTTCCCCCAGTCACCAGCATAACCTGGCAATCTTTTTTTTGACAACAACATAACCTGTTGATCCTTCCCCAGACACCGGCATAACCTGGTGATCTCTTCTTGACGACAATATAACCTATCGATCTTTTCCAACATAAGGTCTCCAATCCCTAGTTGATTTCACCTTTTAGGCATAGGGTATCCACCCCCTAGACTGCATTCACTCCAAGTACACAGTTCCCGGCCTTTTATTGCTTTCAATAATAAAATAGCATAGATTTTATTACAATAACTCACAAAATTTTCCTAGTGAAAATTGGGGCAGAAAATTTCGTTCGTTTGTTTTGATTTTGTGCAGATTACGTTTCTAGAACATTGGAACTCGAGACGACCAAAAGAAGAAGTTTCGATCCAAAATAATAAAACAAAAAGAAGAAAGAGAAGATTGAATCCAAAAGTGCACAAACGGGGAAGATGTGAACTATTCAGGACGAGATTGAAGTCATCTGTCCAGTATATCCCGCTTTGATCCGAGGAACGATAAGACAAAACCAGCATCTATGATTAAGAAGAACCAGGATCCAGGTTAGAGTCAGCAAAAGATCAAGACTCAAGACCAAGTCCTAGATAGGAATCTTGTAATTTAGCAGCTGATAGGTTTTAGTTAGTCCTTCATTTTGTACTTGGGTGTAATAAGGAGATCATCAGCAGTAACGGCAACAACCGCAGTGAAACCACAGTTACTCGGTAGTCCCAGCTACCAAAACTACCAGAACTACACTGACCTGATTCCTTTATAGCCAATGATACGTAGGCAACCTCTGAAACAGGGTTCGATCAAACTTTTCAATAACGCTTCACATGGAGCATGCAAATGGGTAAAAGTCGTTCACGACTGCTCACTTTGTCTTTGCCCGAAAACTCTTCGTGTTTCCAAGCAAAGAGGGGCAGCTGTGAGCATGTGATTTTTCACCCACCATATAATCCTACAAATTCAATAAAATAAATTAATTTGACAATTTTTTGTTGAATTTTAGTGTTAATTGTGAATTTATTTTGCATTGCATATTCATAATTCGTCCTTTAAAATTATTTAAATTTGCGTAATTAGGTGCATCATTATTATCAAGGAATTATACATTCATTATGGGTAATTAATTGAATAAAATAACAAACGGATGATGATTATTTGATGTAATGTAGTTTTAATAACTAATTGCTAAATTTAGTCGTTTTTCGAACAAATTGTGAAAATTGAATTTTTCTTTTAAAATATATGAGTGTCAAATTATTTTTTAACCCTTAATTTATTTACCAATCAATCTCTAATTAGACTGAGTTAGAATTAATTAATACATTTTTTTGGAGTTTTAAGTTAATTTAAATTAATTAAGTAGTTTAGATTAGTTTAAAAAGAGGATTAAATCGGACCTCGGCCAAGAAATACCCAGGCCCAATCCTTATCTCTATACACTCAAACAACCCAGCCCAAATCCCATAGCCCACCCGGCCTGCCCCTACACCACCAAAACGACCCCGTTTAAGTTAAGATCAATCCCAACTGTTGATCTCTTTAGATCCAATAGTTGGGAACTAGTTACATAATTAATATAAATGTGTCCTAACACCCCCCACCCTTATTTGTCAAGTCTAACCCCCCAACCACCCGTCTCTCTTCTCTATCTCACCTCACCGGCTCCGCCGTCCACCACCCTGCTCCGCCAGTCGTAAGTCTCCTACCGACAGCGGAGCTCAACCAAATGGCCCCAAATTTTCACCTGTTGACCTCCTTCCTCTCCCCAGCCCCGTCCTACCATTAATTTCCCCAAAATATCACCCAATGTTGAACAATTTCAGATCTGAAAAAGCTCAAAACCCTAAAATGGTAGCGGACGATTTCCCACGACTCTGTGACTTAAACTCAGATGAATTGATGGCTCTTGACAAGAGTTGTCGATTCATGCAAGTTGAAGTCACTTCTGAACTCACCGGCGTCCGACCAAAACCCTGTGTTAGCCTACTGGTACCCCTTTAGCCTCTTTATTTTTTTTTACTCATTTGAACATTGTTAAGGATTCGCTGCTTTAGTTTCTTGAAAATAGGTTTTCTAGTTTATGATTTTTTGTTTGGTGTGAATTGATATGTTGAACACTGTTTTGAAACCCAGGTGATTTAATTAAATGTTAGTATATAATCTTAGATTTCCTTTCCTTTTTCGGCTCATCTTGTTCGACTGTTTTCCCCTAGATTAAATTCTGCCCTCGGCCGTCATGATCACAAGTTTGAACTTAGGATTTTCTTACTTGTTAGACTTACTGAATCTTTGAGTTTAGCATGTTTTGTTTATTTGTCATCTTAGGGATAAGTTTATGTTATGAATACTGATTAATAAGTTAGGTTTTTTTTTAGTTCCTGAAAATCTTGAATTACGATTTGCATAGTTGTTGATTCCTATACTAATTGGATTAGGTTCCATAGTTTGTTTTTAGTCTCTTTGTATTGTTGAGCCTCGGATTCATGCGTTGGTTGTTGAATAACTCAAAATGATTTAGTCTTAGGTTTTCTCAGTTTCCTTTAAAATTATTACTAATCAGTTACTAGTCGAGTAAGTCTCACCCTAGTCCTAGCATATATATTCAGAGTTACAGGAAGTAGTAACCTAACTCTCTAATTTTCTAATAACTAGCTCTAAAACTATTCACCTAATAATTAACCTAACCAGCTTTATTAAGGTTAATTATTGAGTTAATCACTCAATTAGGATAAAAATCAATTAACATTTAATAAGCTAATAACCTAATCCTTAATTACTGAAAGAGTAATTTTAAGGACATTAAGGGGTAATATAGGACTTTCTATTGAAGAATCTTGGGTGTAACAACTCAAGAAGCTTCTAGAATTAGGAAAATATCAGAAAATCAGATTTTTAAGGGTAAAACAGTAACTTCAAAAGGGGATAAGGGCTGAAATCAATTGGAATGTTCTAGAAGGGTACAACTGTCCAATAGGATAAGGCATGACAGATGTACCTGTATTATTTTCAGCCTAATTAGATAAGGAATATGCTAAAAAGATGTTGTCCTAAATCCCCTTATAAATAGGCTATGATATTCAACAGCCTCACGGAGGGAGAGACAACCTTTTTACCTCTGAAAAACACAAGTTCCTACACATATTTTAGAGAATTCCACATAGATTTTAGAAAAAAATTCACACACCCTCCATCTTTTAAAAATAGACTTATGCATACTGAAATGCTACTCTGAAATACATCATCATTACCTTAAAAACAGAAAGAAAATGTATTGTAAGATGAGTGTAAGAAACAGTTTGAAAATCTGGATTTCTTCTTAGCTGTGTTTTTCTCCGGAACAACTGGTTGTATTGCTGATTTTTGGGTATTCAAGTATTTATTCTCTGGGTTTTCTTTCCTACTGATGGTGTGGCTGTGGATTTATTGTTGTTGAGCTTCAATTTCTAGTTCCCGGACCTTTATTTGGTCCAGATCTTTTCCCTGCTATTTTTTTCACTTTTGAGGTATGTAAAACTTTATTATAAATGAAATTTTCGTATCTGAAATCTCTGTTCTGTGTTGTTGTGTGAAATCTATTGGGTTTTGTTTGAGTTTCTTTGTTTAAATTTGTATGCAAATCTTGTGTTAGGATGTGTGTGAATGCTTGATGAAATTTTTTAAGTATCTTCTAATATAGGTTATATGAAAAGGACCAAATGTTAAGTTTCTAATTGGTTGGCATTATTGGAGTTGAATCTGACCTTCTTTATGGTCAGGTTCACTCTATGAAAAAATGCATAATTTTTTTTGTTTCTTTTGGTTGTTTAGAAAATCACAAGCAGAAGCTGGATGTTTCAGTCAAAACAATAGGTTTCAAGGAGCAATAGTTTAGGGATATATTCCTCTTCCTCTTTCTTTTTACTGCCTTCATGCAGTTTTTATTCGAAATCTGTATTTTTAGTCGACAAGATGTATTTATTCATTTTGGAATCATTGTAAAATGGAACTGGAATGTATATCTATTGCCTTACAGTTTCCAAAATTAGTATGTATACATCTTAGAAAAACCTAGTGTTCATACAATTTTAGAGATGGTCAGGTTTTATGTTAATCTTCTAGAACCTTGAATCTGTACTTTTTTTAGTTGAACATTAATATAAGGAGAAAATGTATTTATTTGGTTCCAGAATTATTGTAAGTGAAAACTGGACTCTAATATGCTATTTTGGTTAATTTGGTATCTAGAAATGGGTCAGGCTACTAAAAATAGCATGTCAAGGCTTAAAATAGCCTAAACACATGCTATTGGGCTTGAAAAGTATGAAAACCCTAAGCTCCAGGGCTGTATATTTTCAAAATTTAATACGATGTTGCATGGGTTAGGAATTTGATTATTATGATCCAATTGAAATTCAAAAAAATGCCTTTTAAACTTGGTGTGATTTTAGTACCAAAACTAATAGGTCTGAAAATTCCAAACGTTACTGTGAGAACCGTTTTTTCCATGAAACTCTGTGATTTACCTAAAAACACTTATCTCCAATATGATGAATGTTGAAATATGCGAGTATAGCATCTTTTAGTAGCTGAAAACAGCAATAAATGTTCAAATCTACTTTCGAGTGTTTGTTTAAAAATCGTGAATCAATATTTCTGTTTGCACCCTTTGATTTCCTTAATCTAGTATATCTAGCTGAATTGTACAAACCTTTCCTTGCATAATTAGCTTAAACTAGGATTTGGCCTAAGGGTAATTGATAAATTGGGCTAAACATGGCCATAACCCAAACATTTTAGGATAATAAACTTAATCTTAGATGACTGTGTACATATCCTATAGGCTAAAAATACCTCTTTTAGATTAAAATTATAAAACTTAGAGAATAATCAAATATTGCCTCAAATAAGCATTTTAACATTCACGACCATAGTCATGACTATGTAATCTACACTCGGGTGTAGCAACTCATGCCCCCGACCACAACACCGAACAATAATTAAAATAAACATGTTGTAAATCGCGGGTGCATTCATGTGGCACGGTTTGCATTGCATCCAAAAATGACAAGTGTACGCCATCGTGACTTGTTCCAAAATAACTTCATGGATAATCAAAAGCGGCTAAAAAGCACAATAGGTTTAAAATATGTAAATAATTAGATAATTAGGCCAAATATTAATAGTTAAGCGACCATGCTAGAACCACGGAATTCGGGAATGTCTAACACCTTCTCCCGGGTTAACAGAATTCCTTAGTCGGATATCTGGTCGCAGACAAATCAAAACAGAGTCAAGTTTCCTCGGTTTGGGATTTTTAAAACAAAACGGTGTCCCGGAGCATCGTCAAAAATCTGGGTGGCGACTGTGAAATAATAATAAGTCCCAAAACCGAATAATGTCACTTTAATTGGAAAAACTCCATTATTACCCTTCATTAATCAGTGGTAGTGAAAAAGGAGGTGTGACACCTATCACCCCCAATGTGAGCACTGCCTAGGGTCCTTGAGACTCCTCCGAACTCTGACACATTGGGGCTGGTCTTTCAATCTTTTATGAACTTTTTTCTAAGTGAGGTTCTGGTGTGAGCACTACCCGGGGTCCCTGAGGCCCTTGGGAACTTTGACATATTAGAAACCTAATTTTATGTGCTATGGATGGATCCCATTATTCTTCAGACATGCTTTGCTTGAAGGCCTGGTTTCCAGGTTAATATTGGGCCTACTAAGGCTCCCTATAGTGTAATGGATAGTATTATGCAATTCATTCATATTGGGTTGTAATAATGTAATAATCTTTGTAATAACAAATATGGGGTTATTAGTAAAATATTTTTTTATATCTTTGTTCATAACTCAGGTAGAAATCTTGTCTATAGGGTTACTGTGTTGATGGTGTGAGTGTTACTAATCGTTTAGAAATTCTGCTTATAGGATGTTTTTCTTGACTTTTTGTGATCATGCATATTAGAGACACTGTCCATAGGTCTTTTGGTAATTCTGCATTAGAATCCATGTTCTTAGGATCTACACATATTTCCAATCTCAATGTGAATTAGTGGTCATGCATATAGGTAACTATTTGTGTGAGCTAATAAACTTTCCTACAAATTTGCTTTAAAAATTCTGCCCAATGTAATTAATAGATATCATGCCTATAGGAAATAAAAATTAGTTTCAACTTAGATACCATGCTTACAGGAATAAAAAGAATCAATTTCAAAACCTAGAAATCATGTTTATAGAATTTAAACTAATAGATATCATGCCTATAGGGTAAATCAGTTGTAAGTTTAGAAATCATGTTTGTAGTCAGTTTCAACACTTAGAAATCATGCCTATAGGAGTTAACTAAATCTGCAGAAGTAGAAAACATGCCTATGGGATCTAAAGAGATAAAAACATGTCTGTTAAAATCAGTAACTCGTTGTTATAGGTCTATAATTAACAGTTGTAGATACCATGCCTATATGATTCTGTTCTGGTTATCACTTAGGCAAACCTGTAGGTTTATTAAGAATTCTAGGCCTAAAACTGTGATCTCTTGCTGCTTGAAATTTGCCCACATTCAGAACTTAATCAAAATCAGTAGGCAAATTGATAGGTCCCGATGCTCTCTTTAAACAAGCAGCTTCTCTACATTCTGTTTCTGCTCATCTAGATATACTGCCTATAGGATCCTGAATTAATGAAATTTGTTGATTGAACTGCGTGCATTTATTGACTATTTGTGGAGGTTAACATGAGCCTTTAGTTGCTCTTCTGTGACAGTCCTATTTGAATTTTGTTTGTCGCCTAGATTTTTCTCATTTTAAGCAACCTAGGTCAGTCTAGAACCACCTTAAATAGAGGTCATAAACACCTCCATGACCATAGGAAATGGACGGGTAGTGCATGCATAAGGCACGAGTTAGAAGCTACTAGAACGCTTAAGTAACAACTGAAAGATAGTAATTGGGTAGTAAATGAGATGATGAACTGCGCGTTAATACTATGTGTAGCACCCCAACCTGAGGAAAGTTACCAAGTATTGCATGGAAATGATCCTATAGGCTAAAAAACTTAGGACCCCTTTAATTCCTGTTTTAAAATAACAGTTGTCTAAATTGATTTATTTCCCTTTAAAGACTAATTCGCCTAATTAAGTTCGACAAGGACCCACCGTTGTGGACCTCGAAGGGTTCCTAACACCTTCCCCTCAAGGTAATTTCGAGCCCTTTCCCAATCTCTGGTGATGCAAACTAGTTTCATGAGTTAATTACTCTAGGTGACCTAGCACACCTTAATCCTTTAGGTGGCGACTCTTTAAATCCCATATCCCATCTCAAAATAAAGGGAGTTGTCTCAGAAATGTCGAAACCCGATTTCTCGAAAAACAAAAGGGGCGCGACAACATGTGTCACGACCCAAAATTCAAACATGGTCGTGATGGCACCTATCGTGTTACTAAGCAAGCCTATTTAAAAAATTATTACTAAATCCATTATATGAAATTAATAAAACAATACCATCATTTAAATTTCTCATAAACTAAGTCGATTCTAAATATAATTAATATAAAAAAAATACGGAAGCTAGCCCAAAACATCGGGGTGTCACTAAGTCACGAGCGTCTAAAACTATGAACTAAAATATAGTATTGTCTACAAGAATAAATGGTAGAAGGAACAAGGTCCTGCGGATGCTGACAGCTACCTTGCAATATCCACAGTTAGCCGGCCTGAAATCAACGATTGTCGCGTTCCAACTCATCTCGATCTGCACATGAAGTGTAGGGTGTAGTATGAGTATAACTGACTCAGTAGTAACAAAAATAACTAAGGAACTAAGTAGTGGTGACGAGCTAAGCAAAACAGTCCAATTATTTATTTTTCACGATTTAACATTAACATGAATAAACAGGTAAATTTCCATAACTTAGTAAATGATACAAAGAAAATTGACAGACAATACAGCAACAACAAAAGTGAATACGACCCCACATCAGAGTCACTCCAGTACTCATCACTCACACTCAACACTCAACACTCAACACTCAACACTCTGCGCTAAGCATGGACAACTCACGTGCTACCATATCAATACATGGATCCGTACGGACAGCTCATGTGCTACGTGGATAGTTCACGTGCTACAATATCAATTTTCTAGATCCGCACGAACAGCTCACGTGCTACGCGGACAGCTCACGCACTATGGTATTAATATCCTCACATCCAGTCCCTCGACCTCACTCAGTCATGTACCTCTCCAGCCTCACAATTCACAACAAATAAGGGGACACAACCCACATCAAGTATCACAACATATCAACAAAATATAGAGACTGAGGTAAACATGAACCATAATTTCTACGACTGAGTACAAATAATGTGAGCATGAATAAAGCCTAAGCATGATCTCTAACATGAAGGCGGACAACTTCAACAATAATTAACTACGTAAACACAAATGATGGCCATGAGGCCTCATGGGACGGACCAAGTCTCAATCCCTCGAGGTATACACCCACACGCCCGTCACCTAGTGTGGGTATCACCTCTAAACAATCACACAATATCAAATTCTCCGGGTTTATACCCTCAACGCTAGAGTTAAAACTGTTACTTACCTTAACCGCGTAAAAATCCTACTCCAGGATGCCCTCGTCTCCGGACTCGGTATCCAAATCTAACCAAAATCAGAATACTACTATCAACATAGGCTAAAGAATCGAATTCCACAATAAAAACTACAAAATATGCCAATAATCCGAAAATCGGCCAAAACCCAGCCCCCGGGACCACGTCTCGAATTCAGTCAAAAATGGTAGAATCAAAACCCTCGTCCTCTCCCGAGTCTAACCATGTAAAATTTATCAAAATCGAACTCTGTTTGTTCCCTCAAATCCCTACCTAAAACTCTCCAAAACTCAATCCCTAACTCCCTCAATTTCACTTTGAAATTATCAATCAAATCCTAAAAATGAAGATGGATTCATAAAATATAACCAAAAAAGAATAACATTTACCCCAATCCCTATGGTGAAAATCGCCCAAATCCGAGCTCCCCAACTCAAAATATGACCGAATGAACAACCCTAGTTTTATATATTTTTCTGCCAGCTATTCTGCCTCGTTTCTCATGCCAAACGATCCCGAAATTCGCTTTCTATGCCTCCAATGGATTCCTTGTGAAATTTTAGTCAAGTTAGGCTTTTGAATCACTCAATTTGACCTTATAGCGAAGGAGATATGTAGGTTTTTAATATTTGCAAATAGTGCAGATTTTTAAATACGTCGTCAGTGGCAATGACATCTGGCAACCCTATTTTTAGTAAAATGATTATAAATTCCCCATACGATGTCCAAATTCGACGATTCTTTTTTGCTACGGTCCATAATTACGATACAGATCTAATGATTCAATCAAAAAAGAAATTGGAGCTCATTAGTTCAATATGAAATCATTTATGCTTGAAGAAACGACATCGAAACATAAGAAAAATGAGCAAAATGCAGCCCAAACCTATCCGAAACTCACCCGAGGCCCTCAAGACCTCAATCGATAATTCAAACAAGTCATATATCACTACCCGAACTTAGTCGAACCTTTGGAACACCCAAAACAACACGAAAACACCAATTCAACCTCGAATTCAAGCCTAAGAACTTCTAAACTTTCAAAATTCGCCAACGACGCCGAAATCTATCAAACCACGTCTGAATTATCTCAAATTTTGCACACATATAAAAAATGACACTATAAACCTACTCCAAATTCCGGAATTCCATTCCGACTCTGATACCTAATTTTCCACAGTCGACCAAAATCGCCAAATTTCTAACTTTCGCCAATTCAAGCCTAATTCTACCATGGACCTCCAAATTACATTTTGGACACAATCCTAAGTCTAAAATCAACCAACTAAGATACCCGAGTCATAAAAATCTCAATCATAATCCGTTTACTTATAAGTCAACTTCCGGTTGACCTTTCTAACTTAGCTTTCTAACTAAGAGACTAGATGTTCATTTCACTCCAAAACTACTACGAACCAAAATTTACCAACTCGATACAACTCAACACAGCTGAACAACACATAAATAAGCATAGATGGGGGAAATGGGGCTATAACTCTCAGAATGAATGACATGGTCGTTACATCAGGTCTGTGTCAGAGTTACAGTAGACAAGTCCTAGAAGTCAAATTTTCGCAACATGAGGTCCTTCATCATTTTTGCATACCTTGGAATTTCCCTCAAAGCATCCATCAGTGGAATATTCAATTGAATTTGGCGAAGCATTTCCATGAATTTCCTGTATTGATCATCTTTCTTTTGTTTTGCCAATCTCTGAGGGAATGGAGTAGAAGTCACTCTTTGTCCGCTGCTCAATTTCTTTTCTTTGTTGGAAGCTTCTGACACAAGAGGTGCCACATGTTCTGAGACTTGTTCACCTTCTTTTGTCTTACCCTTGTCAACATGTGCATGTTCAACTATCACCTCGGTGAGCTCTGCTGATTCCTCTTCCTCTAATGTAGCTGGAGTGACTGGCGTAGTATCTCTTCTAGATTGAGCAACTTCTTGCTCTCTGTCAAAATCTATTCCATTCCTGAGACTCACTGCCATTCGCTGATTTGGGTTTTGCTCCTTTGGGTTAATATTTGTATATGCCGGCAATGTTCCTTGGGGACGATTGTTTAAGGCCATGGACAGTTGTCCCAGTTGATTCTCAATGCCTTTGATTCCTGAGTCATGTGCTGCTAACTTTTCTTGCATCTTACCATTTGTTCCAATGAGTTATTGCAGCATGACCTGATTTCTACCATGTTGTCGTCCTACTGTTAATGAGGTGGTTGGTATGACAACTGTTGCTGGTGCTATTGTTGATAGCCCTGTTGCCTTTGATACGACACAACTTGGCCTTGTAGTCGTGCACCTCCAGGTTGTGGCATGTTAGGTTTGTACTGTTGATTTGGTGTTGGCCCCCAGTGTTTCCCTCCTTGCCTCTGACCCCAAAGTTATTGACATAATTCATGTATTCTATGAAACCCTGGTTCTCATTCTCTCCACTCCACAAGCACACATAAGACTGATTTATGTAAGGGGTGCACAATCCGCCATTTGTTGTATCAACAATGTGCATTTGCTTTGTACCCATCTCGTCGATCTTCTTTGTCAATATGCTCATCTGAGTCATGAGCGTAGCTATGTTCTATGCATGGGAATTGTTCGGGTCAAGAGCAACAAAATGCAAAATTGGTGTTACTGTTGTACCTCTAGTCATCCAGCCTGAATTTTAAGACATCTTATCGAGAAGAATCTTGCACTCTGTGAATGTCTTGCTCAGAAATGCACCCCCAGCTGAGGCATCTACATTGGCTTTCAAACTGTCTACCAAAACCCATGTAGAATCTCTGTCCAAGCATATGGTCTGGAATGCCATGGTGTGGGCACTTCACGAGCATCCCTTTGAACCTCTCCCGGGTTTCTTGCAAGGTTTCAGTAGGTTTCTTCCTGTACTACAATATCTCATCAATTTGCCTTGCGGTCTTGTTGGAAGGATAAAACTTGTTTAGGAACTGCTTGACTAATTCCTCCCAAGTGGCAATGGAATTTATTGGGAGCGAATTCAGCCAAGTTCGAGCCTTTCCAGTCACAGAGAATGGAACAGTAATAGATTGATGGCTTCCGGAGTCACATTCGGTTGTCTTTGGGTCACACATATTGACATGAAGTTTTTCAGATGTTGTTGTGGATCTTCAATGTGTGACCCGGAGAACAATCCCTTATTCCACAACAGATGCAGCATGTTGTTGGTAATTTGGAATGTCTCCGCTTGTACCTGGGATACAACAATGGCGGTGGCAGGTTGTCAGCAGTTGGTTGTGCCCAATCATAAAGAGCAGCTTCTGGCACAAGAGGTGCCACCTCTCCATTGTTTGGGTCAACCCGATTATTCCGATTGTTTCCATCGACATCATCCACATTGTCCGTTTCAATTTTGAGTTGATGTTTTTGTTGTAACTGTTTGTTCTTTTTGTTGGTTCGATTTAAGGACCTGAATGTTTTCTCGGGGTCTGAGAGTCCTTCGAAAAGTTCACCAGTCCTTGAAGAGCTTCTAAGCATACCCCTAAATCACAGGAGAGTTCAAACGTGAGAATTTCAATGGAAAATTTTTTAACACCGTAGAAAATTGATCTAAACTAAAAATACTAGCAATTCTTGTAAGTTTTAATCCGGTTCAAGTTCGGAGTCGAATCCCACATGGAACTAACTGACGAGCGTATGGCGTATATAAAAGTTTTGCTCGTACTCTGTCAAATAATAGTATAGAAAGATGTCGGACCCACAAAAATTGGTTTATCTATTCTATAGACGTTTCTTGTTTTGATAACTATTTGAGAAAATCAGAAAGAGTTAAGTTGTAAATTAACTAACTAAAAATGCATGAATAGTGCAAATAGAAAATATTTTATTTTCCACAAATATAATTAAAAGGTGTTGGGATCTTGACTTCACTTAATATTTCTATTATATAGTAGAATTATTATTTCTCACTTTCTATTTCTCAAAAATATATAAATGCCTCTCACGATTACAAATATATATTATTACTCAAGTTGAATAATTAATTGCATTCCTCTCGGTTATACAAATTAATCTTCAAAAGAGTAATATTAAAGAACTAGAAATATATGATTGAACTAAAACATGCTCTTATTAGTAAGTCCCTTTCGGTTACCCTACTTGTTATAACTGATTATTACACTATTCGCATCTCTCGATTACAAATAAATGTAAAACCAATTATAACATAAAAGAGATAGATGTTACTGAATAAATATTAACATATATCAATACTACACTTAACTATATTATTTCTTCTGCCTCTCTCGATTACAAAATTAATAAACAGTTAATATGTAGTACAAGATAGATAAATGTTAATAAATTAAATAACATCTAACTGTAAAAGCAGATAAAAGTTAAATTATTTTATCTCAAGCATGTGAATGTGAGGAATAATATCTACTATTATATAAAAATATTAAGATCCATCTTTCTCCCAACACGAGGAAAGTTACTCCATACTGGAATTAATCCTAACAATGAAAATATTCTTGTCCATTAAATAAGAAAATAGAAAAAAATACAAGAACAATAATTTCCCCTATTTAATTAAAAGCAGGAACTAGAGTAATTTCCTACACTTAAATTTATTTATAAACAACAATTAAACCACTATTCTGATTTAAAAGAAAAGATAACTCGATACTAGTGAAAGAAATAAAACAGAGAAGCTTAAAAATTTGGATTCAGACTTCTCCCTTTAAGCTTTCTCTCCGGTCTCTCCCCTTTCTCAGATCAGCAATGTCTTCTTATATAAGAAAATTTCATGATGACATCTCGATTTGGTTCTAGATTTCATCATGGCAAATCTAGATTTCACATTTGCAGATAATTCATTACTTTAAGTTTAGATTTTTTCGATTTCATCATGACAAATCTAGATTTCATATTTGCAGATATGAGAATCCGTAAGTTTAGGTTTAGAGTTCGTCGATTTCATCATGGCAAATCTAAACTTGGTGCATTGTCACGGCAATAATGAATCATAGCTCGATTTCACACTTCTTTATTGTATCTTTCTTGAATATTTGATTTTTTTTTTGCACACGACAATTCTTCAATATTATTCCGGAAAAAAAAAGTATAAAATATGGAGGAAACATGATAATTTATATATTTTTATGAGAAAAATTATGTGGTTAATAACAGATAAACTGTACTTATCACTAACCTATTGACTACAACTTTTACTGATGCTAATGACAAGCTCAGACAACTTCTGGGTGCAATATTTTTATGAATAAACAATGAAATTATTTAGCTAATGTAAAATGACAATAAAACTAGCAATAATCAAGAATAAATTTGAATTAATGGTAAAAGGATCTAGGGCTATTGATTTCTTCAATTTCCGGATTAATTCTTAACTCTTTAGCTATAATCTCGCCGAAATACTCTATGAGGATTATGAGTTCCGGCTACTGTAATTATCTCTCGATCAATTACGATAATAACTGGAAACATTCTTTCGAACTACTCTTAGCTAACAATTTATGCAACTCAGAATTATCCCACCTAAGCTTTGTTATTTCTAAACTCACTTTTAAATTCAAGTAATTAACATCTTCAATTACCCGAAAGTGATGTTGTTCAACAACAATCTAACCAAGTGTTCTTTCTCAAGCAACACAAAGCAACTAGACACGATTAATCAAGGGCCCTTTCAATTAACTACAATACAAAACGTAGTTGAACAATCATAGAACAAACACGGTTCGATTATATCAAAATAGAGTTAAAACTTCATCCAACAATTGGTTCCATCAACCCTAGATTAAAGGTTTAGATATTCATACTAATACAAAACATAGTAATAATACGATTCATGATTCACAATAATGAATAGAAAGAAGAAGAAAGAAACTATAAAGAATTGCTTAATCTCTTCTCATTTGTTCTTGCCTCCAATTATGTCTAAAACAAGCCTAATCTGAATTCTGGGCGAGTTTGGGCTCTTATAGGTTTAGGTTAATTGCTCAAAAATTTACACAAGAGCCCCTGCAGTTTATCGCTTTTAAAAACCCGTCCGCGATCGCGGACTCAACCGCGGACGTGCACTGCTTCACTGTTTTCCTTTGCGTTCCTGCGCGCCTAGGTCCGCTGTCGCAGATGTGCCTTTTGTATTTTTTCTTATTTTCCTCGCTCTTTTTCATTCGGGCTATCATTTGGTTGTCCTTGTATGTTCATAATTGACTCTAAAACGCTCTTTATCTCCCTCTTAGCTATGGGTGGCTCCTGCAAAGCATAAATTTCTCCATTAGAGCATTTTGTTATCTTTTAGCATTTAAAAATCAATAAAGTGCGGTTAAATTAGAGTATAAATAGCATCTACAATGCATAATATAGGCTACTATCAGTCAGCCTTGGTGAAATTATCGGCCCCCACGCTGCATAGGTCCCCTTTGGCACATACAACTTCGACACATTCAACGTGGCCTTTCTTGGCTCAAATTTCTCGGGAGTTTTCAATGTGAGTTGTTATTTCATTGGGGCTTTAGGAACATAGAGAATTGTGTTCTTAGCTTTTGTTTCTACAACCTTTCCTACAACTTGAGAAATTGGAGTGATTTTCTTCTCATTTTTGGCTTATTTTACCGCAGTTTTGGGTCTTGTTTTTGAACCAAGCGATGGCGATGATGGCTTTCAAAGCTGGATTAAATTTCTTATCCTCACAGATCATTCCAATGACGACCCATTGTTGTGAGTCAGTAATGGATTGTTAGTCACATTAGGGTCTTCCTCATCCCCCAGCATAACTTGTTTTTGTTTTATCAATTTTTCAACCGCCCTTTTTAGGGTCCAACAATCCTCCGTATCATGACCCTCTACCCCCTAATGGTAAGCACACCTAGAACCTGCCCGGTATGATGGGGATTTAGGATTTTTCCGATTAGGGGGCACAAGTTGCAACAGACCCAACTGGATCAACTTTTGGAGTAGGCTAGAGTAGGATTCACCAAAAAGGGTGAAATTGTATCTCCTGTGGCTCACGAGGGAGTGGATTATATTGGTGGTTTGTATTGTGGTGGACGGGGGTTATATAGAGCTTGGTAAGGATGGTTATTTATAGGAGGTGGAGCTCGAGCTTGGTTGTAGTGCTGTCGTGGTGGTGTACAAGGTTGGGCATTCATCACCACATCATGAGGCGGTGCCACATCATAGGCTGCATCTTGGTGGGGATAGTAGTGTTGCGATGCTCTGGGCATCATGTAAGAGTGATCATGTGATTGATGGGACCCTCTTCAACCTGAAGTCATCATGGCTCCTTCCTCCCTCTTCTTTCGGTTGGCCAAACCTCCCGAGTCATTATGGATGGCTTGGGAGGTAGCTCTCAAAGCAGATTGGCTTTAATATCTGGCCAATTTTCAAACCATTTTCTACCATTTCTCCGATTTTTATTGCCTCCGCGAACGTTTTGCCCATGGCAGGCATCATATTTCTGAAAATAATCGGCCTCTTGGGCCTGCAAGAATATCGTAACCATTTCAGTCTCATCCATGGGCGGCTTTACTCTGGCAGCCTGCTCGCGCCATTTTATAGGATATTCACGGAAGCTTTCAGTGGTTCTCTTCTTCAAGTTAGACAGGGAGTTCCTGTCAGGAGCTATATCAACATTGTACTGAAACTGTGTGACGCAATTGCGGGCCAAATCATCCCATATGTGCCAGTGGGAGATTTCCTGGTCCATGTACCATTATGAAGTGATTCCAGTCAGGATTTCCCCGAAATAAGCCATCAATAACTCTTATTTTCCACCAGCACCCTCAATTGGTTGCAATATCATTTCAGATGAGCGATCCGGTCTCTGTGCACGTCATATTTTTCAAATTTTAGCGTTTTGAAGCCAACTGGCAAGCGAACTTGTGGAAACATGCACAAATCGGAATACGAGACACTCTTCTAGCCACTCAGGACCTGCATGTTTTTTAAGCTTTGCTCCAGACTTATCATCTTCTGAGCCATTTCTTCCTGCTCGGGGTTTCTCATTGTTCTTTATTGTTCCATTGGGGACTCATATTGCGGATGCTGAGAGTATGAGTCTGGAGTAATATGAGTTGTATCTAGCTGAAGTTGCGAGCCCCGAAAGGTGAACGTTGAAGGCTCAAAGTATGGCTTAGGCGCGGTCGGCTATGCCATGGTAAAGACTGGTGGTGCGGTGAGTAATGTTAGGGTACCCCTGTAAATGGTGCCTGGGGGTGGAACTCAGAAGGCGTACCAATAAAGTTGGCTGACATAGTGGGGTACCCGAGCGGGACAAATGGATTGGTCACGGGGATGGGGATGTTGGTGGTTCCACCCGTCCAGGGGATCAGTTCGGGAAATCCAAGGATTGAACTTGGTGGTTCTCTACCATTGGACCAGGCGTCCCACATCTCTAACATGCGGACACGTAGCATCTGATTTTCTTCGGCAATTTCCGATTCAGGCTGGGTCATAACCGATATGGCATTATCCTCGAGATCGACAACAAGGAGACTACTTTTTGAAGACACTGGGACACTTTCTTTTGATCTTGTAAAGTAAGGGCGAGAAGCCAGGATACCGTCAAAACCAACCACCTAAACAAAACCCGTCTAACCAGCATGCGTAAACAACCTTGTCAGTTTTGAGACATTTAACAGATAGGGAATCGCATATTGTGGATGCGATGCACATGAATAGTTAAACGTTTCTAAATGTCTTCGCAACGGTTGTGTGTTTCATCCTAGATTTTGCTATCCCTTTCTCAAATTTCAACCGTTGATTTCTTTTCCTTCTCTTTTCTACTATTTTTTCGCTATTTTATTTCTCACTTTATTTTCTCCTTTATTTTTTCCCATTCTTTTCTTTCTTTTTCACTCACTTTCTTTTCTTTTCTTTTTTTAAATTTTATAGATATTATCGAATCCTATGGGGATTACCTACGTATCATTACGTAGTTCAGGAAATAAATGTGAAATAAAAGAAAAGAATTTTTTTGAGTTTTCAATATTTCATTAATAAAGACAGTTTTTTGGGGTTTTCTATTACAAGGACTCAGAAGTACTGATGGCTAACAAAAGAAAACATACAGACTCAAAATAAAACAACAAAACAGACTTGACAAAGATGAACATACTCGAGAAAAAGTAGAAAACACACTCAAAAATCGAAAAATCAAGAATACATAAGAGCCTCTAATGGTACTCCGGGGGCCTACGGGACATCAACCGGTCTTGGCGCGGGCCTACGTGCAATCTCTTCTTGAAGGTGGTTTAGGTCAACCATCACCTGGCGAACAAAGGTCATCACATAAGCAAAAAATATAAACTTGTCATGTCTTCACATTCATGGCATTTCATTACAACATAATCAACTCTCTCTTTGATTCTCATTCTGATGACACCCCTTTTCTTGAAGCAAGCGTCCAATTTGCTTTGTCTGGGCTTCCAGCACCTGTGTGGCTATGTTGTTTTGGTCTTGCAATTGTTGCATGCTTTCTTCTAGTCGGTAAATCAACGCGTAGCAATGCTCTCTTTCTGATATGAAGTCCTTTGTTTGCTGGACCATTTCATTTTCAAGGGCGACCAACTTTTTCTTTAGAATTGTTACTTCTCTATCGTATTTCTGCTTCAACTGGTGGGCTAATCTGGCATGTTCTTCCGCATCTTTTGCCAACTTGGCTTGAGCTTTTAGCAAGTCTCTCTCAGCCTTTGTCAAGTCGACCGCATAATCACGCACCTTTAACCTTAAGTTGCTTATGATTTTTTCACCCTTCTCACTCCTCACCAGCGTGTCAGCGACTACCCTCATGTCTCGGAGTTGGGCTCGGAGTGCCTCGTTCTCCGGGCCAACCTTCTCTTTTCACCTTCAGCTTCCTTCGCCTGTAAGTCATTGTCAAATGTGAGGCTTATCAACTTTTCTTCCAGGGCATGGATGGTGGCTTGATATTTCTTCTCATTTTCTTCCCATACCAACCTTTCTCGGATTTTGTCATCAAAAGCCTAAATGTGAGGTCTTTTGGCGGGCCTTTCGTGCTCAGGCTCTGGCTCATCATTAACGCACTTCCTTCTCTCGAACCATGTGGAATAACCTGGATCTACCTAACCTATTGAAAGATCTAGTACCTGGGTATCCTCTTTCAGGTTTCGACAACCATTCTAGGTTTGCTGGATTAAAGCCTCGGGGAGTGGGGGTTTAGGGTATAACTCGATAACTTGGACACTCAAATATTCATCTTCGGGCACCACTTGATATCTTCCCAACTGTCTTAGAACTCTCTGTGGTGCATATGGTTGGACACTTCTTAAACCCATCAACAACAAATAGCTCTTTGTGGCCGTCATGTGTATGACTTCTCTTGTCGGGAGCCATCCCAAAGTCCATTCAATCTGACTCGCCTTTAGAGTTCATAGGTAGAAGATCCAAGCTTCAAACCCTTATGGAGAGTTATAAACTTTTACCCTTTCCTCATAACTCTCCATGAAATTGTTCTTGCTCGGACCATAACTCATGATTTTTGGGTGATGGCGGAGATGTTCAATTAACCTTTGTAAAAGAATATTGCACCCTTAAAAAAATGTCGCCCCAAACATACACAACGTCAATGCTCGATAAATGTCTGACAATATAAGCGGAGCAAGTGTGTGATCCTCTTTGGTAGTGAGGACTTGCGCATTCTGGCCATGCGGATATCAATTGCGATGTTTTCATTTGGGAAGACCATAATTCCCTGAAACGCCACTATGAAAGCAAAGCGACGATGAATTTTCTAGGTGTCCTTTTTTTGCTTGTTGTTCAGGCCCTTTTCATGTGCTTCAAACCCTATTTGAGTGCCCATATCTGGAATACATGAAGTAGAAAGAGCATCATCCATTATTTACATTGTTCTTCCTTATTTGTTTACTGATATTCAGGATATCAAAGAATCGGTGCAAAGAGGGAGGCCTTGGGAATATAAGTTGTTGATTTCTCAGGCCCCGGAGGAAACCAATATATACGGCTATTTCCTCCAGAGTAGGAGTAAGCTCAAAATCTGAGAAGCAGAAGACATTGTGGACGGGATCCCAAAAAGTTACCAAGGCCTTGATCAGATCATCTCGGGGCTTGACTTTCATAATATCCGTGAGAGCACCTAAATGTTTTACTACCAATCCTGACCAGATTTGTTCAAGTCATACCACCACATTTGATGCTGCAGTGCAGCCTGCTCTACAAGCATTAATGGCGGCAACTGGACAGTGTTCATTTTGTACCTTTGAATAGTTAGTGTTAGGGTTGACTCTAGTTCAAAAGACAGACCAATGGACTCTTTTGCAAAATAAGTTTTCAATCTTCAAAGGAGAAATCAAATGAGGGCAGCTATTTATGCAATATTAGCCAAAGATATCCATCTTTGCAATAATGGCCCCTTCCCACTTTCGAATAAAGTTTGAGGCCAAGGAAAGGCACTTCATGGGAAAAGTTATGCCCCCTTGACATAGATGTCCCCTCTTTGCGGGAATAACCCTTCGACAATTTAAAGATGTTCTAAGGCTATTCCGACAAAAAAGGTGAAAGACACAACTGAAGTTGGGTCAGCTTACTCTTTTCACCAAAGCAACGAACACATTTTTATTTATTTATTTATTTTTGAAAAAATGAGGCCGAACCTTATGTAGGTTGCCTACTTATCTCACATCCGGTGAGAATCAGAACTGCGTAGTTCGGTCAGTTTTTACATAACCGGGAAAATATGATATTTTTGAAATTCATTTTCTTCTCTCTCTTTTTTTGTTTCAAAAATTTCGGCAGAGTTTTTGGGCATTTACAAATACCGGGATCTTTAGAACCGAGTGAATTTTCTCTCATATCTCACTCTTGGTTTTCTCTTGATTTTATTTCCTTAGCTGGTCAATATGCAAGCCGAAATAAATAAATGCACAAATAGCAACGTAAGATGCAACCGGATGGTCTTTTATTTTGGGTACACCTGTCTTAGACGGACCCAACCCATGTGTTGAGTCCCCAACGTCAAATGCACATGATGCAAACAAATGTTCCTACTAGAGATCCGACATGAGGCTATGTTATTTTAGGCTTAAACCTGGGGGTGTGTTCTAGACATGGCTCACCCAAGCGGACAGCTCGAGCCGAGGTGGGGGCAATGTACAGGGAACACGAAAGTATACCCGGCCTAGTTGCTGATCCAACCTCGTTCTATTTGGTACGACCTCTAACAGAAAAGTGGCCACGCGTACGTGTGCATCATATTTTTAGAAGGCTCAGAAGGGAGGCGTAAGAAGACAATTTAATACAGTTCAAATAATATCAAAGCGGTAAATGAGCGACAATTAACACATTAGGCCCACAAACACAGTACTATTAACAAATAATAAAGCCAAGTACAGATTACATTACAAGCTCGAATTCTGAATCCTGAACCAGAGATTTTGGATTCTTGTCCCCAGTAGAGTCGCCAGAGCTGTCACACATCCTTTTTCTCGAGGATAGGAGAGTTTTCCCAATTAAAGTGACATTAATCGAAATGGGATTATTTATTCAATTTCAAAGTCGCCACTTGAGATAATTTATGGTGTCCCAAGTCACAGGTTTATTTTAAATGCCAAATCGAGGAAACTTGACTCTGTTCTAAAGTCTGCGAAACCAGAAGACCTGATAAGGAATTTTGTTAAACCATGAGAAGGTGTAAGGCATTTCCGGATTCCGTGGTTTTAACACAGTCACTTTAATCATACATGGATTAATTAATTTATTTAATTATGTAGATTTAGAACCTACGTACATTTTGCCGCTTTTATTGCTTGATTATTCGTAATTATGAAATTGTCTTGAAACGAATCACACGTACGTGCATTCGTTTTTTTTGTGTGTGTGATAAGAATCACGTCACGCGTACGTGTACACAATTAATAATATCTTATTATTATTAAAGATTGTTCGGCCGAAGTCGCGCAAACGCATACTTTGATTTATTTTGAAAAAAATCATAATTATGTTACCCGAACGTATACATAATCACGATAATAGGTTATAAGCGCGCCTAAAAGCATTTCTTTGAATGCTTGTCAGTTAAAAGTTTTTCTATGATTTGAGATTGATGTGAGGCCAAATGGTATAGAAGGATGTAATTATCAGGTTTGCGCATGACTCATTTGAATATTATTTTACGGATTTTTATTAGTATCAATGGGCGTACAAAGCTCTTAATGTTTCAGAAAAGTTCTCATATTATTTCCAAAAATAAATTACGTCCAAATGCCCTGAGAATAAAACTTAAAGTGTAACATGGGACTGAAGTTGAGCCCAAAATGTATCTAAATTCAATGTCTTTGAGACTCCAAACAAACAACCTAGCTTCAAATGGGCCTAATCGCCCAAGCTCATATGGGCAGCAACCTAATAATCCAATCATATAACTTTTAAATAATTATAAGTATTTTCTTTTGCAAAGGCCAGGATCACAACAAGTCCTTAAAAGAATACGGTTATTTCAGAACTGGGCTCCAAATAAAGCCCAAATGACAAAGGAATGGAATTGTTCCCTCATGAGCCCACTCGATAGATGAATATTTCAATTATACAAGAGGTTCAAACAAATCGAGAAAAAAAAGCATAATATGAGCAACATTTGTTAACCTATTGCTTATTTGCAATCATCAATGAAGGAAATTATTACAGACTTGTTTTAAAACTCGTTTTACATGAGTTATCCAGAAAAAACAAAAGCAAAGCTTTAAATGCTAAACTAATCATAAACATAATTAAGATAACATCATTATACAAATGAACTCTTCTATATTTCTTCCTCAAAATTCCAAGTCTATATAGCATTGGTCAATACATTACTACTGGATATGGACATTTTTTTAGCTTCAAACCAACCTGAAAATTCTAATTCTAACTTCATTTTAACTAGTCGACATAATGTAATTTAAAAATGCTTCCATTATGACTATAACATGAACATTTATGTCCAGATTTATGCTGAAATTTCAGATCCATTTCTACTCATAAACAAACATGGTAGAGAACATTCAATCAGACACACAAATGACTAAACTATTTTAAAGAACATTTATCAAACATATAGTCAACCCATGGTTGCAAGTCTGATGATATTATAACATTCAAGTACTGTTACATCAAAGGAGAGTAAAATCAGTACCTTAACATCAACAAAGGCAACAAGGAAGAAAGAAAATAGATCTCTAATTTTGAAAAATGGAGCTAGAAATCAGGTTCAATCACAACTTGATAACACTGCAGTAAATAACAGAATTTGAAGCTAGACTGAACTTTAGAAACCAATAAGATGAAGCCAAATATCAAATAAGAAAGCTAACTGAAGATTTTTATATAGTTTTCTAATATTTTTCTGAAACTTGAAGGCTGGAATCCTAGAGTATTTTCTTTTTGGAGAGGAAATCAGTTTGAGACGAGAGCAGAAAATGAAAAAAATAAAGAGTGAATTATGTCCCTTTTTTCTGTGTGAAATCAGCCCCCTTTTATAGAATATCATGTGCCTTGTGAGGGAATGAGATAAGGTCCAAAAAGAATCTGCCAGCTTTTCCTGAAAATTCAGGGAAATGACATATTTTCCCAATTGAATTGGACAATTGTCCTCTTAAGATATTTTCTTTTATTTTTTAAACCTTTAACTTCTGAAAATTAACCCTTTTACCCCATATTTGACCTAATTCTTCCGTGTTATTTCACTTTAACCCTTTCTTTAGAAGCTTACTAAGCAACTAGTTAGATTCCCTAAATTTAGTTTCCAGTTATCCCCTTAAGGTTTCTGTTATTAGCCTTTTACCCCTAATTTCCAATTGACATTCAAACACCAGAAATCAACCAATTAAGACCAAATCAAAGAACAAACAAAACAGAAACAACCTACTAATTAAACCTAGCTAAATAACTAAATTAATTAAACTTGATTCAACTAGCCTAAAACACATGCGATTAAACTAATGATCATACAATTAACTAAATAATCCTATTTTCACTAAACTAATCAAATCAATAACTAATCTAATAAAAAAATAACACCTAGTTGATAATCCGAAACAGAAAATGAACCAAAAGAAAGGAAAAGAGAAACACACTGATTTGGATCCTAAAGGAGACGACGATTGAGGCGAATCAACGAACACTGATGACGATGAAGCTTTGGACGTTCAGTGACTCTTTGACGAAGGTTAGGCGAGTTTTGGAATGAACCAAACTAATATGAATCGATTGCTCATGTCAAGAGCTATCTGCTCACGTAAGTTTGAGTCAAAACGATTTCGAAGTTTCCAGAAAGGCCAGATTTAGGTTTTCTGACTTTCTCATAGTTGAAATTTGACGAATTTGGTGGGAATTTTGGGGAAATTGGTAAGAGATTAAGATTTAGGAGGATGTGGGCATTAGGTGGTACGAATTTGGGTGGAATTGGAGACGGACCGCCGCGGTAGGGCGATTTTCAACGGTGGTGGGCGTCTAGGTTTAGGGAGTTGAGAGAGATGAATAGAATGAGAGATTTTTAGGGTTTGGGTGGGGGGGAGGGGTTCATACAGTTATAAGGGAAAATGGGCTAAGTTCAGAGCCACTGGGTCTGGGGTGATCAACAGATGAGATTGTTAGGAAACAAAACGGCATTGTTTGGTTTGTTAAGGGGTTGGACTGAGTGAGGCTTGGTTTAGGCTGAGGCGAATTTGTGGGGAAATTGGGTTTGGGGATTTGAAGGGATTTTGGGCCATTGAAGCGGTTGTGGCCCAACAATGGCCCAACTCGGAACCAACCAAAGCTTTTTCTTTCTTTCTCTTTTTTCTTGATTTTAAATCCTAATAAAATTAATTAAAAACCTAAATTAGTCCTAAATCTAATTTGTAGAATAACCTTAATTGTCTATTTCTAGCATTTAACTAAATTATTAACTTAAAACTAATGAAAGGAAATTGCTAATTTAAAATTAAAAGCTAGAAATGCAAAAATGACTATTATTTTTGTGATTTTTTATTTAATAATGTAATTAACTTGTGTAATTAAATTTTAAATGCAATTAAGATCTAAATGCTATGCAATGCATCGTTGAATATTTTTTGGTATTTTTCTCTGATTTTAAGATATTAAATATGCAACTAAATGCAAATAGTTAATTAAACAGAAATTCCTAAAATTCTATAAAATTAAAAAATAATTAGAAAAATCTATTTTTTGTGAATTTTGTAGGAATATTTTCGTTGGGCAAAAATTACGTGCTCACAATGATAACATAAAATGAGCTTAAGAAAGAACTGAAAATTTATAGACTTCAATTTATTTGGGACTATGATATAGTTATTATTATTGTGCTATTTCAATAAAGACTCAACGAATCAAGAGCACACGTCTTTTTTTTTTGGGTGGGGGGGAGATTAACGCAGGGGTCATTTTGAATAAAAAAATTGCAGGCCAAAACAGAAAAAAAGTGTGAATTCTGTTAGTGGACAGCGCAGCAATCTGGTGAGAACACTCTAAACGACGGCGTTCTCTCCTAGTAAAATGCTACTGTCCCAATGTTCAAGCCTCGCCGTCGAACTCTATATAAACTCCTCCTCTTTCTTGTCAACCTTTTCCCCTGTTTTTTCAACCGTTGTAACCGATCCAATTCGCCATGAAATATCTCCAGAAGAATCTTTGAGCCTACCTCAGAAACCCTAATCTTCTGAATCTCATCTCAATTCCTCCCTGTTTGCTTATCACATGAATCGACTTATAGTACGCGTTTGACTGTGTGTAACTTTCAACTATGGAAGACAAAGACACAGAGCTGCTGTGTAAAGTCAGCGCGAACCATCTCTTCTTAGCTCAATTCGAGCCATTCCGAGCCACTCTACGGAGTCTTCGTGCTCGGAATCCCGAACTCTCTCGAGCAATTCTTCAAACAATTGTTGCACATGGCGGACGATTAGATTCGATTATCTGGTCCCGCTCTTGCCCTTCTCCTGCACTCCTCACTTTTCTCTGCACCCTTGAACTCCTCCATTTTAATGAACCTACTTCCCAACTCTGGTCTTTTGATGCCGCTACTCTTAAATTGAGGGCTGAATTCTGTTTGTACTTACAAACTGTGATTTCAAGGGTTTTAGAAAGCATCTCGAGTTCGAAATTGGACGAAGAAGCTGTAAAAAATGTAGATTTAAATGGAGATGCTTCGGGTATTAATGAAGATTTGAAGGGTTTTAGTGAAAGTTTGAGGGTTTTGGTGAAAATTGCTGATGTTGGTTTGAGGCGCTTGAGGCCGGATTTGATTGAAATGGATGACACGGTAGAAAGTGAGGGAAATTCAGGGGGAGATATTATAGTGAAGGAAGAGGATATGACGTGTTTGAGGAAGCTATTTTTGGAAAATGCAGATATCTTTGATGTTTTGTCTCTAAATATAGAGAAACAAGTTGGCTGGGTTGAGAATGAGGATTCGGGTATGGCAATCACAGTCAGGACGGTAGTGAAGCATAAGGAGGTTGAGGATAGGGTGCTTAAATCACTGCAAAAGTCCATTCAAATTGCACATTTGGATGCTATGAGGGACTGCCTACTGAATAATGATGTGGATGGAGCTGTTTCTCATATTCGATTTCTACATATGGATTACGGGGTCGATGAGGAGGAGTATCGGTATGTAGAATCATGGTTTTACATCTTTATTTGATAAGTTCATAACTTAAATTTATTTGTTTAATATCATTGTAAATAAATTGTTAAGTGACTGTTACCTGTGATTTGTAAGTTCGTTGTTCCATGGATTGCTGAAATATGAAATACGTAGTTGGGTACTAGGAGTTACTCCGCACGAAAGTGAAGCTTAAATCTCTTGATAAAGTAATAATTTTCATTAAAAGTAGGGCAATACACGCCCATGGTTGAAAAGTATATCAAACAAGTAGAAAACCTTACAAAAAGCTATAGTTTTCTACAAAAGACACCTAATCTTCTTTACGTATGGGAACCTCATGGGTGCACCAAAAAGAAACAAGGGATAAGAGGTTATACTTCATCAGAAGCATTCCTATTATGCTCTTTCCATACGGTCCACATAAGTGCTAGAGGAGCTGCATCCCATGCTCTGTCACATCCTTATGAAAGTGAAGCATAATTATAATGGATTTGTGGGAAGTTATTACTATCTTAGACCCTAGGCCGACTTTCCTTTTGATCAAGGAGTAAAATGTTTGGATAGATTATTGTTTTGAGTTTGACTGATAGAACTTATTATAATACTAGTTTGTATCTGTTATCATTCTCAAAAAAAAAGAAGGTTAAAATAAAAGTTAATATTGACATGTCAATAATTTGGATGAAATAGTGGAGGTGCATACAAGTTTTCTAGGACAACATAATTGTAACAAGAAAAAAGGTAACGACATCAAATTTGAAATTAGTACATAGTAATACACTTTGTATTAATTTACATTGTTAAGGAGAATATTCATTCTTAAATTTCTTTTTGAAGAGAATACAGTTTTCCATTTTAAGGTAAGAGTCATATTTTTGAATTGGTCTAAAGCAGAAAGTAGGTCCAATAAAATGAGAAGACGGGAGTTTCCATTTCCAAAAAATGAGAAGAAGGGAGTTATACTTACACTCACAATGAAACAAGAGAGGTGGAGACTTTGCATATGCTTTATGAAGCTACTTACCTTATTGAAGGGCAGTAGAGCGTGGAAATATTAGTTTTATTAAGATTACTTCATTACTGCGGATTGTTTTATAAAGGCTGCCTTCAGACAAAGGAGTGTTTTTTTTCTATGATGACGGTAGTTTCTGGACCCATCGTGCACCTTAACTATTCCAAAGGACAGCTTGCTCACGTTTTAATATGAAGAGTGCCTAAGAGTTCCATTTTTATTACAACTACGGTTCTATGTTTTATGTTATGCTACTGAATTTTAGGATTGAGTAGGTGATTCATTTCTGGTTAATGGACATGACCATATGTTTTTTCTCGAATATTATTAGTTCTGTCCTCAGCTAATGCAGATCAACATGTTGCTTTTCCTGATGGATTGTCAACTTTATTTTCATGCACCAGAATAAAATGCAAATATGCAATATTCTATTTCTGCCATCATGTGGATGGAGAACATTGGAAAAATTAATTTTTTGACCACCTTACAAAATGACTGAATGGTCAGTGTTGGACGTGCTTGTGATATAGGAAGGAAGCAAAATGTGTTACTTTTTGGTGTTCAATTTTTTTCCTGTGCTGTTCTTGTCTCTGTTTCATTATTCTATTCTCTATCTCTGTTATCTAGCACGGTCTCAAGAGATCTACTCAGGCGGGTGTTACCTGGGAAGGACGATTATGGAGATGCCTGGTTCGAGATGCGAGACAAATTCTTATCAGTTTATGGGGAGGCACTTTCATCTCGTTGTACACCTCTTGTTAAGATGATACAGGTGGTGATGATATTTCTTACTGAAAGTACAGTCGATTCCGAATATTGGTTTTTCATGTGGAATTCTCACATAATTTTTTTTACAGCCTGCAATATCTGAGATTGTGTACTTAAATGCTGTTTTGCTTTTGATAGTTGCTTAGTAAAGTGCTTCCCTTTTAAATCTTTGCTTGATTGCGCCCAAGGGTGTCACATAGCGGTCAATGAAGCTGGAATGGACCATGGGAGACTGAGGTTCAAATTTTCAACTGACAGAGAATACTAGGTGTTTTATCCTCCTCTTCCTAACTTTGCGGGCAGGGTTTCCCAATGCATGTGTTGGTGGGAGGTAGTATGCAACCGGTGGATTAGCCGATATGTTGTCCGAATACTACCGAAAAAAAAATCTTTGCTTGGTTATGCACACCCCCCCCCCCCCCCCCCCCCCCAAATCGCTTTAGTTAGGTCTACCAAATCCTTGGTTATGTTCAAATCCTCTTTAAAATGTAATACTATTTGCAAAATCAAGCATCCCTATAATTACTCTTTTCCTAAAAAGTTGACCTTGCCCCCATTTTAGTTTGTTCCAAAAAATTGACATCTTTCCTTAGATGAAATTTTTGTCTCTTTCTACCAGTTTGATCTAATAGAAGCTAACAACTACTTATATTTTTTCAACTTGATTTGGAATCCTATCAACTAACTGTTCTACTATGTTTACATTTGAAACCATTGCTTTATATACTTTCAAGATTAAATATAGGAGTGATAATTATTCAAATTTTAACTCTTAATACCTGCCTTGTTCATCAGATTGGAGGAGTAATTTAGACGGCTTGCAATGTTTTAGAAGGATTAAATGCTCTCTCTTGAATTTGAGAAGAGGGTATCATAATTTTCACGGGAAAATGTGATTCTTCCTACTAACAAATAGAAAGGTTTACAGAAAGAAGGACAACATATCCTCAATAACAAAACCTTGAACTCATAATCAGCTGAATGACTGTGCTGTGTTTTGGCCAGAAATGTTGAAACTGAAGCTTTACGCAAATCTGTCGCCAAAAATTGATTGTATCACCATTGCTTGCTTTAAATCTCTTTTTCCAAAAGTTGATTCTAGCACCATTGCCTGCATTATCTCTAAAATTCCTGAAAAAATCTTCCTACACTTTCGTTATAATACCTCAGAAATGCGACAAAGAGATCTGACTGGTCTCCCACTGCTGTTTGAACTCCATACTTTTTCAATTCCGCGTGTAGAGCTTTATCGAAAATCCTAAAAGCTCTAGTCCCTAGGACCCCAAATTTCATAGCTGATGTATTTTTTTTCTAATTAGCACCAGCTTTGTGTGAGCGAGGAGGTCATGGGGTTCCCACATGTATGGGTTTGGATTCCTAAGTGCCTTGAACGACATTCTTTCCTTGGTTGACAACAATGAGGGCGATTTGAATGTGGAGAACTTGAGGAAGAGGATGATTACATATGTTAGCTAGTGCTTTATGTACATATATTCATGCAAAAATGTGGATCACCTCTTATTTCTTTATCAGGTGACTACGCCATTGTGATGGGTTGTCTTGAACTGGTTTGGGCTGCAGTGGATGATGTCACATTTAGTGTTAGATGTGCTACCTATCTGAGCCTTTAGGAGAAAGAAGGGAAGACATAAGACATGACATGTTTACCCACTAGTCATCAAGTGGATCTTTGTGGAAGGACAAAAATAGGAGAACTTTTTGGGGAATCGAAGATGACTTTGAACCTATAAGGAATAACCTATTATTCTTAGTTAGCCTTTGGTTCACCCATGAAGTTCCTATTTGTATTGAAGATTGAGTGTCTTTTGTAGAGAATCATAATTTTGTGTGGGCCTCTAATTTTTTGGTATACTGCTTGTATCTTTTCAAGTGAATAAACTTGTTTGCCTTATCAAAAGATATGCTTTCTTCTTCTCCTAATTAATGAAATTGTACTCCTTTCACCTTCCCACTCGTCTTCAACATAATTCCCTTACAAACTTTCTATCTTTTTTGCTATTGAGATCACTATGCATTTTGAAGACATATAACGAGTCGAAATATAACATAGTTCTTCTAATTTGTGTCTCGTTCTCCCTTTTTATTAAGTGTTTCGTTTGCCACCTTACTAACTTCTTGTCGATTCTTTCAACCATTGGATTCCATGCAACACAGCCTTGGAAGTTGCACCTAAAGGTAGTCTCACATAAATCAGTCGAAGGGAGCTAAGCTTGCAATCGAGGAATTCTACTAATGGTTCAATATTATCCACCTTGCTTGTTGGATTTATGTCAAATTTCTTCGTATTTATCCTAAAAGCCAAGCTGGTTAAAAATCTCACATTATGCTTTTCAGATGATGGTGTTGATCGATCTACCTTGTCATCACGTAACACATATATCATCCACAATTTATGTTGAGACACTTTTTCAACATTGGCCCCCAGATATGGCTTGTTGTTATTTCAGTTTCCCGCTTCCGTAATAGCCAACTTCTGCAACTTCTGCAGAAAGCATATCTTCAATTAGCATAGAATTGGAATCTTGCCCCTATTTTAACACTCTTAATATAAAGATTCTTGGGGGGCATGTTGATCTCCAGCTTTAGAAATCCCTACACAGATTCCCCACTTACCTTAATGGATCTAGACACCAAACCAAAGTAAATAGGTAGCCAACCAAGCTCACCAGCACTACCCCTTCACAGTGAGGCTACTGATTTGCCATGCTTGAATGTGTATTCCAGCCTTTGTCCCTAACGTAGAAGTCTGTTAGCTTCTGCTTCCGATGATAATTGTATAGCGAGACGGTATCACCAAACATTGACATCTTCAGGTTCTCACCTTTCATTCTCACTCACCTATAGCTTTCAGTGACCCTGTTGAGGAAGTTCTTCCTCTTGTGTGATTCTCCTAGGTATTGTCTGAGCTGTGCTTTCTTGCCTAAAACACTATGTTGCAGTGTTATTAAAAGCCATCAATTTGTTGCTTAAACTGATGCAGTATGGAAAGCAGAGAGTTATATTCTCGTGGTTGAAGCGACGCACCTCATAGGTGAAGCGATGTGCTTTGGGCCGTAAGGTGCAAAGTGATCCATAAAAAGCTATTCTTTTGCATTTGATTTTCCGAAGATAAAGAAAGAAGGAAAAAGAGGGAAAAATGGTCTTTTTCCATCTGAATACTAGGACTTCTCTCACATGCTTCTTCTCATGTATGGTTGTGGTGTTCTTATTATCGTCATTGTCTTCTTCTTATTCTCGAGTTTATAATGCCAACTCTTTGCTGCTTCTGTTCTCTGGTTTTTTCCCCCTTTTCTTTTAATTCGTTTCTTTCTTCTTTTACTTCTCCTTGTGTGTAAGTCCTCTTGTACGACTTGTGGTTCTAGCTTCTTTTCTTATTCTCTTCTATTACCTTAGTACAGTATCAAAGTAATTTAGTAGCAACCAAAATGCTGTAAAACTAATTCTTTTATGTGGTTGATTTATTGGAAATTGAAAATTAATTTTTTGGCTGACGGTAATTTTTTTGGGCCTCGTTGGAGTTACACTTGATTATGCTTAGATTAATATTGTTGTTATTAGTAATTTAATTGTATTTGATGTTATAATATTACATGCATACATTTATACTATTGTTTTTGTATTTTCATAAAATTAAGAAGTGTACCCTTTCTTGCTTTTCACTTAAAGCCCAATGAGTCTTTTCATTTTTTTGTTCTTTTCGTTTTTAAAACCACAGCTATGTTGAGAACTACCGTCTACAAACTTCTATTTTTTTGTATGATCTCATCTTTGTCTGAGTGAAGATCTAAATCAAAGCTAGCTTTTCGGCAGATAACCCGCATACTTATTTTTGAGAATACACACTTATACGCCCTTAATAAGTGGAACTGACTGTTGATTTCTGGAGTGTTTACAGGTCATTCACGATGAAATGCTCTTGGAAGAGATTGAGAGTCTCAAAGCTTCTGAAAGTGAGCAGATTCCTCTTCCTCTTCAGCGTCTCAAAGTTTTTGTCCGAGAACTGAATTCTGAGACGACTTTAAGCAACACAAATTCATTGCTGGAGACTGTTATTACTTCTTGCATGAGAGAAATGTACCATTATGCTCGTGTTCGTGGCTTGCATGTACTGGAATGTATCATGGATACTGCCCTGTCTGCTGTGAGAAAGGAGGAACTGCAAGAAGCTAGTGATGTACTATTCACAATTACACCTTCTGCGTTTTATATGCAAAATCCCATATATAAGCTAGAGATTCATTTGCTTTTAGCATAAGAAGTCAGATTCTGATACTTCTCTTTAAAAGAAAAAAAAAAGAATGGCACATTCTGATGTTAACTCACTTGTTACTTCATTTTTAATTGACAATGAATTGCATTATTAACTTCTATCCTTTTTTACCCTTTTTTGAATAAAAAATTTGTTGTATCCTTTTCTATATAGATTCTTTTGCTGTTGCCCCGACTTCAGCCTCTTGTAGCAGTACTCGGTTGGGATCTTTTGTCTGGTAAAACGGGTTTAAGAAGGAAATTGATGCAGCTTCTGTGGACAAGTAAATCACAAGCTCTTCGCCTGGAAGACTCTCCACATTATGGAAATAGATCAAATGAGGTAGTTCCCATGCTTCTGTGATGATAGAGATGGGGCACTGCCGTTTTTTTTCTTTTTCATTTCCCGTCTATGTTATTCTCTGCAAGTTTTGTTATGTTCTTTCATGAGCAGATAGATTTGTAGGTTTTTACTTAAACTACCTTTGCTTTGGCAGGTGTCTTGCATCGAGCATCTCTGTGATCTCCTGTGTTATCAGCTTGATCTTGCTTCTTTCGTAGCATGCGCAAATTCTGGCAAGTCATGGAGTTTGAAGTCCTCGCTACTGTTGTCTGGTAAAGAGTTTATGCAACATGGAAATGAAGATGTGCAATGGGATCCCTTTGTTGAAAATTTTGTGCTGGAAAGATTATCTGTACAGAGTCCTTTGCGGGTAAACTCTATGCTGTCCTTCCACAGTAGAACATTACTGTTTGCCTTGCTGATGTGTTTCGAGGAATTTTGGTTTCGTTTTATTTTTGGAAGAGAAGTATCTTTTGTAGAAAGAATTTTTAATAATAGTTGAAGGTAAGCAACTTACTTTCATCCTTTCTCTAGCCGAGGGTTTATCGGAAACAACCTAGGGTAGGGGTAAGGCTGCGTACATCTTACCCTCCTCAGACCCCACTTGTGGGAAATTACTGGGTTTGTTGTTGTTTAGTTGAAGGTAAGCAGCTTATTTTATGTCCCACTTGTTTTTGATAAGGTATTTAATGTACCACTTATTCAGTTGTTCAATTCTATATAGTTTTCCTTTTTTTTTTATTTTTATAAATATGTTTTACTTACAAATTTGGCTCGAGTTTCATTGATGCATTTACTCGGTACCTTACTTTCCTGCTCATTGAATCTGAGGTTGCATCTGCAGGTAGTGTGTATGGATTTTATGGTACTATTATGATAGAAGATGATCAAGTTAAGACGTCGCCTCTCTTCTTAATATATTATTATCCTCAAATTCTAAAGATTCATTAAAAAATTCTAAAGATTCATTAAAATTTGAGTGGTCATAGTCTGTCCACAGATGGGATAGAAGAGTACATGTTCACATCCCCGATAAAAGGATCATCACGTTGCCTAAATTCACTAGAAGAAATAGAACTATGTGTAGAACCAATCCAAGAGCCAGAAGATTTTAAGTTTAAGATCAGCAAACAATATTTTTGGTAGATTATTGCACAGAGTACTTCTCTCTCTCACTCTCTCTCTCCCATCTCTTTGCTTCTATTATGACTTTGCTTTTCATATATCTTAAAATGGTATCTTTCTTACACCTGCTACATATTAATATGGCTGATTTAATTCTTTTCTTTTGCTTTGATAATATTTTGGATTTGTAATTCTTTGCCATCTTCTAGGTATTATTTGATGTGGTTCCAAGCATTAAGTTTCAAGATGCTATTGAACTGATTAGCATGCAGCCAATTACTTCCAATCTAGCAGCCTGGAGGAGGTGTGGTGACTCATTCTTTTGCAATGTGTTGTATGACTTAGGTTCAGTTCTATGTTTACATCATGCATGTGGATACTTCAGATTCAGCTGAATTGTAGGGCAGCAAGCATAGCTTTGTAGAGATAGCTGCTTCTTTATTCATTCATTTTTTTTGATAAAGTAATTATAGAGCTGCTGTGCTTGTGTGTCAATGCATTACTATCTAGCAGATGGAGCTTGTATTAATGTCCTTAATGTTACAGCATGATTATTTTTTTTTAAAAGGGTTACAACATGATTATTTAAAATGTTACATTTTGTTCTTAGTCTGGGATCAAACATCTAATGGCTAAAATGTGTATGGAGACAGTAGGTTAACTTACTGCATATGTTTTCCTTTTATTCCATTTGTACTTTGGTAGGATGGAGGACATTGAACTCATGCACATGCGTTATGCTTTGGAATCTGCCGTCCTTGCACTTGGAGAGATGGAAAAGAATATCGGTGAGGGAGTAGGAAATGGCCAATTCAATTTTTGCTACCTGAAAGATCTGAAGAACCATCTTGATGCCATCAACAACATTTTCCGCAAGGTGTCTACTATCTGAAAATTTCTTATGTAGTTGTCTATCTGTTCTTGTTCTTGCTCTGTCCTTGTCTTCTGTATTCTTAATTCAGTTAATGCAAGTGACTTTATAGTTCGACTCACACATTACCTCGTCAGTAAAGTCCACATCAATAAGTTGGTATATAACTTTTAAACTTCAAAATCTCATTAAAAAAGTAAAGAAAAATGTGAAAATATAATGCTTATCTTTGATTTGTGCACAGTTCTGCTTTCCGATGTTTAAATGGTTCGCTAGGACGCTTGCTAGCTGCTTATTGTCTCTATTAGGCTGTCATGTATACCAAATAGGCGATGTCAGCAGATTTCAACAGGGGAGTGGCTATCACCCCTCAATCAAGAGCCCCTTATAAGTTGCGCCTAAGCTGAATCATGAATCATGTGATATCTTTTCGCTATCCTTTTGTCTGGCAATACACAAGTTTTGTAATTTAAAGAAAGTAAAGTGAACTTTAGAAAACTTGGATTGCAAAAGATAGGAGAAGAATGAACAAAAAATATGCTGGCTTATCTTGAACAGTGTCTGTATGGTTGGAAATGAGGACAAATGAGCAGTAGAAAGAGAAACCTCTGAAATTCCTAGGTCCTCCGCCTTTCTATGTTATGAACTCAGGAAAAACTAGACATTCCTAGGATATTTGACCAATCCAACAATTGGGAGGAGAATGAGGGGAATCCAATATAGTTGTGGGTTCTATAGGGAAAGAGGAGAAAAAGGGTTCCGCCGAAAAGCTGTGCCCATCTACCTCATGAGGATTTGTTATGTATATTCGTTGATGTCACGCCCCAAATCCCAAGGAGATCTGCGGGCACCCATTAATTCCCGTCTAACGAATCCATAATGCCTAGTATGTCAATAAGCTACACATGCAAAAAGACATTCATTCACACACCACATTGATGCAATTGTTTTTTCGACAAGGTCCTGAAATATCCCTCTACTGTTAGAAATTGTTTAAAATTATCCTCCGTTATATAATTGATGCAATTGGGGCGGGTCAAGTCTACTTTAAAACGGAAAAAGGTCAAATATATCCCTCTATTTTCGTTTATTGTTCAATCCTATCCTCCGTTATACTTTCTGTTCATATATATCCCTTCCGTCCAACAAAGTTCTATATTTATCCTTATTTTAACGGACATGACACCCTTTAGGCACAAGACCCGATCCACAACTTAAAAAACCCCATATCCACTTAAAACCCACGACCAAAGTACCACATTAAAGAATTCTTTGACCCGAAAAAAAGAAAAAAGACAAAAGCGTTGGACTCCTATGCTCTGAGATTTCTCCGATGACTAGTGACAGTCGTTTCCCTCATCTTGTGGGGTTTTGGGGGCTGTGAAGGGGAGTAGAGGAGAGAGGGGGGCTAGAAAGGGTCGATTATTCATCAGAAATGATGAAGGATCTGTGGCTTTTTCGGTGATGGTGGTCGTTTCCCGGTCAGGTAATTGTCGGAAAAGAGGTTGAGGAAACGATGAGCTCACAATGCGACGCCGTTTTTCAAATTTTCACTCTCAATGGGCTAATCTTCCTACACTGACGGTCCAATTTTAGAGCTCTGTAACACCGAGATTTCACTGGATGAATAGGCGCTGCTACTGGTCTTAATTCTCTTGAATGGGGTTTGTAATAAAGTTTTTGACTTAATTCTTGAATTGGGTCGTTTCCTTCTTTCAATTATCTTTTAGCTAGGTTTGTCTGATTTTTATTTAGTCTTTTGTTACAGGCTTTGTATTAATTTATTTGAAAAATAGGAAACTTAGTATATATTAAGTGTTTGATTCTTCTTTACTCACCAAATCTGATGCTTTATGTTTACTTATTGGAAATTACAGTTCCGATCTGATGCGTTCTTTTTTTGTAAAAAAAATTGCAGTTCACTTTAATGGTTGTTGGAGGGGGGAGAGGGTTGGAGAAATGAGTTTTGATTTTAGGAAAAATTTTAAAAAGGGGAACCGGGTCGGATAGGTCATATTTTAGGCCTTTTTGTTTTTTTATTGGATTGGTTCTTTCAATTAGACAGCGCCACATGCCATGTCCGTTAAAATAAGGGTAACTATAGAACTTTGTTGAATGGCAGGGGTATATATGAACGGAAAGTATAACAGGGGATAGGAGTGAACAATAAAGGAAAGTAGAGAGATATATTTGGCCCTTCTCCGAATTTAAAACCAGATGGACCAAGAGTCTTGGATGCACGCCACGTGTACAATCCGTTAAAGAAGGGGTATATGCGTTTGAATAGTAAGACGGTAGGGAGTTTTCTTATCCAATAGTATAACGGAGGGTCATTTTAAACAATTTCTAATAGTAGAGGGATATTTCAGGACCTTTTCCATTGTTTTTTTTGATCAATTAATAAATTTCGTTAAAAATGGCAAGAAAATAGTCTGTATACAGGAAGTATACCAGAAACCTTACAAAAAGAAATAGTTTTTTACGACTCACACTCATTTTTAAACGATATGGTTTTCTATGGATGACACTCATTCTTCTATATATATAAGAATCTCGTGAGTGTTCCAAAAAGAAATAAAGGATAATAGCTATTCCTCAAGTGTACAAAATCCTTTTCTACTCCATCAAAACTCTCCTATTTCTCTCTCTCTCCCTCTCCCTCTCTGTACGGTCTAAATACGGTCCAAATAAGTGCTAGAGGAGCAACATCTAATGCCCTGCTTCGTCTCTTCTTCTAAAGGTCCAACTAAACATTATTTCTTTCACCATGCTCGACATCACCCACTCAATTTCGAATTATCTCTGAATTTTCCAACACAAGCCAGATGCTATTGACAATGTAAAAGGTGGTGATTCTCATCTCACCTGAGTTGTTACACATAAGCACCAATTGACACAAGCAATATTCCTCTTCCTCAAATTTTCTGTTGTCAAAATCACCCCTCGCAGCTAGCCAAGTGAAAAAACACACTTTCTTTGGTACCCTAGGATACATACTGAGATATATGAAAAAATTGACTCCTCCATAACCAGAAGCTTCTAATAATAGGATCATTTATAAGAAAACAATCTTTGAGGAAGAGTCCTTTTCCAGACTTTAAAATATACATCGTACAACTATCCCATAATACATAACATGATCATCATGGACCTTTTAAGACTTTACTAACAATACACAAGATCTCAAGACATAGCCCGACTTAATCAAGAAGAGAAACTCAAAGATGCACCCACCGAGCTAGCAAGTGGGATCTATCAAGGTGACGATAGGATGGGGATCTTACCACGACGTCGCCTCATAGAATACCTGCAACTGCAACTATAGGAAAAAAAGAAAACAACAACGAGGACTACGTATAAAATACTCGGTAAGTGTATTCGGCTTCCCTTCAAAAGGTGGGACAAGACTTATAAGAAGCATGCATGTAAATTAAATGCTTAATGGCAATTCTTTAATTAAAACACAAGCTTAATAGCAATTCCATATTTTATGATGAAATCATAACTTCGAAATTATCATGCATTTCCAGTTCAATAGGAAAACTTTTCAAAGTTTTCAAGTTGGCTTACCAGCTTTAATTATGGTGCTTCAATACACTGCACCAATTGTTATTATGTCCTGCTAGTATACATATCGATGTGGGCTCCCAAGTACTCTAGCTTCCCACGTTCTATATATGTCAGGGCATACTCGTGCCCGATTTCTGGGTTCTCGGTTACCGATATTCAAATTTGTTCAATGGTACCCATCGTTGTGAGACTTTGTAAATCAAGGTTTATAGCAAGTCTTCTTTGCTTGTTTCTTCCTACCAACTTCCACACCCACGAGGTTGTTGCAACAACCACGGTTGGTACCTAAATTCCGGTCTCCCGAACTTCACTGTTAGATAGTCCTAGTCCCATATGTAGTGGGAGTAGAATGACCTAGTCCCATATGTAGTAGGAGTAGAATATGTCCTAGCCCTATATGTAGTAGGAGTATAATATGTATTATATATAGAGCTCAATGTATCATTGTTAATAAATAGATTTTTCTCCCGTGCATTCTCACATGGTATCAGAGCTTCAGTGAGAAAATTATCGTTGTACGTCATTCCAGCGACATCCGGGAAGAAAGATCTCATCGCCGTGCAATTTTCCGGCAACTTCGTCTTGTTCCCAGGGTTCATCACTGCTACAGTGGCACTGTGCATATAACACTACCACCATCAGATCCAAAACCCTTGTGCAACCAAACCCTAGAAGTTCCAGTCCCATCTGAACAGAAAAGTAGTCACCGTGCGTCTTTACGGTTGACGACTCAAGATTGATTTGCGTTATATTCTCATCGGTAAGTGTTGCGCGAAAACCAACACTATCGCCAGAACCAAGGTTCCGATGAGCTACAATAACTTTTCCGGCGTTATCAGCAACCACCTGGTTTTGTTGCTCAAGGGTAATCAACTTGCAGATATTTTCACCAAGTCCCTCACTGGTCCTCGTATTAGTTGCATATGTAACAAGCTCGGTACATATGATTTGTATGCACCAGCTTGAGGAGGGGGGAGTGTTAGATAGTTATGTGTAAATAGTCCTTGTCCCATATGTAGCAGGAGTAGAATGACCTAGTCCCATATATAGTAGGAGTAGAATATGTCCTAGCCCTTTATGTAGTAGGATTATAATATGTATTATATATAGAGCTCAACATTGTTAAAAAAATAGATTTTTCTCCCGTGCATTCTCACATTCACCACATCACCTCAAGAGCATAAACATGAATTCAACAATTCAAAATTTGATGTTAAGACGGATGATTTCAATAAAGTGGTTAAAAATTTATATATGGTTCATTTGCCTAAACAACATATCCCTATGGCTCTTGGCCCAAGCATACATTCAAGAAGTGGCCTCTCGTTACATTCTACAATTTAGATAACATGCCATTCATGGCTAATCACACGACTATCATGGAATCTAATTAGGTTCATTCGTGAGCTATCCATCTCAATTCACAATGCATAACTATATCCAGTTTTCATCTATAACGTTTAGTGTACTAGATAGCTCAAGTTTATATTACTTTGTTCAACCATGGTGTTACATACACTCGCTCGCCCCACTAGCATACATCCACATTTCAAATGCCTTTTTAAAAGAATAAAATTATGCACTTTTGGGAAAAACCTTAAGAAAGGTTAGGCTTCAACTTACCTTAGCCTTAGCTCTATCCTTCTTCCGTTACGTGATGCTCCAAATGTCTAACACATTTGATCTACATGAGTATAGAAGGAATTGATGGTCCAACAGATTCGCAAGAAGCATGAAGGGGGGGGGGGGGTGGTTTGGGAATTCTCATTTAAAAGGAACCTGCAAGTTTGGGAGATTGCGGACCTCAAAGTTT
>ML391217.1:46549-112544 GCA_005239525.1 Nicotiana knightiana
GGGGGGGGGGGGGTAGTATGGGACCTCTCATTTAAAAGGAACATGCAAGTTTGGGAGATTGCGGAGCTCCAAGATATGTTGGCACTGCTATATGGGCAAGACAGGTCCCAACCATCTTGTGATTCTTGGAGATGGGGGTTGTGTGGCTATGGTTTGTTCACCATAAAGTCCTTTTACCAGAGTATGTTGCTGAGATAGGAGACCACTTTTCCATACTCCTCGATCTGGATTCCGAAGGCGCACACGAAGGTGTGCTTTTTTGCATGGCTAGCGGCGAGGGGAGTGATCTTGACTGCTGAAAACCTGCGAAAGAGAGGAATTACACTTGTTAGTTGGTACTACATGTGTAAAAGCTCGGGGGAAGAAGTTGATCATCTTTTGTTGCATTGCCCCGTGTCCTCGGGCTTGTGGAGGGCAATCCTGAATCTTTTTGGTGTTCAATGGGTGATGCCAAGCAAGGTAAAAGAAATGTTATATAGCTGGGCCGGTTTCCGTAGAAGAAGAAAGCAAAAGGCGTGGAAGTTTGTCCCGTTAGCTCTCGCGTGGATGGGAGGAGAGAAATAGGAGGGCCTTTGAGGGGATTGAGTCTCCTTTTTCACATCTTAAGAATAGTCTTTTATCTTTGATCGCTTTTTGGTGCACTCATATAGCCCCTACTTGTGTAGAAGATTGGGCGTCTTTTGTAGAGAATCATGTTTTGATGTAAATTCTCTACTTTTTAGTATACTTCTTTTATATGGGAGTTTTCTACTCCCTTTTGATTAATACAATTTACCTTATTAAAAAAAATTCCATTCTGTCAATTCGTATTTGTTTGAATCCGATGAGACTTGTTTAGGGCTCAAACATTGGATACAAGCCATCCACATCTGATTTCCTGTTAATTGTGTAACCCAAATTCTTCTTCAATTCAATTCTCTTAATAATATTAGCTATTGAAGCTATTCAAGTCACTAGTATACTTATTTAACAATCCCCAACCACTTTGCATCTTCTTCGCCAATTACCCAACCATATTCAACTAAGGCCCATTTCTAGGTTATAACTAATATTTCAATCAAATTAGAATTCCACTCATAATCATCTAGACCGGGTACTGGGATTACATCTTGACGACAAATTTTGAAATTTTCAACTTTTAAGCTTGTTAAGAGAGATGAAGATCCTAGGTAAAATCCTTGGATTTGGATGTTAGGGCTAGCATGTGGTTTGATTTTTGATCTTCAAAGTTGGAGGAATGATTTCTGAAGTTTGCTATTTCCGTCTTGCCCCTTGCATTTGTTTTATTAGTCCTTGTATTACTTACAGCAAAGGGCTTTTTTTCCCCATGCAATCACAGATACTGATGGTGAACATTATCATCTCTCTTCTGCATATGGATGGCCTTTCTCTCAATTTGACACCTTGTGCTTCATCAAGCAGCTCATCTGAATCATCCAATATATCGAGGGAGCAACAATTGGAGGATACAACTCATGATGGGCGAAATAAGACCGTTGTAATGTTTATAGGGCAACTGTTAGATATATTGCGGCAATATCTACCATCTTCAAACTCAGAGAAGGAGAATAACGGGGAAGTAAATATGTCTGCTGGTATCAAAGAAGCCATAGAATGGAGAATTATGAATGCCAAAAGATTTATTGAGGATTGGGAATGGCGTTTGTCAATTTTGCAGTGCCTTCTGCCATTCTCTGAAAGACAGTGGAGATGGAGGGAGGCTCTTACGATATTACGTGCAGCCCCATCTAAACTGCTAAACCTGTATGTACTAGTGTTTCTACTTTGTCGTTTTAATGCATATAATTTAGAAATGTCCTTTTGTTTCCAGACAACTGAGTCAAAAACCTTGAAAAAGTGTTGTTCTAGTTGTCCTCACTGTATGCCTTATCTTATTTCATTTTTAATAATGGGAATTCGTTATAAAATTTTTCTCAGAAAAAGTGTACCTCTCTTCAATTTACTACTACCTAGAAATATTTAGGGTTGAAGATAGCTCTTTCTAAATCTGTGTCTCCTGTTTACAGGCCAGTAGTTGTATCTCTTGTTGCCTTGAGAGTTCTTGGCGAGCCTGCATTGTATCTAATCTTAAATGTTTTTCCTTTTAGATAATTGTTAAACATTTTAATTTTTATGCTGGAAAGACAATTTGAATCTTAGTTTTGATTTTACAGCAATGGCTTGAATTTATCCTTTTGGTGCTCTGGCAGAATTGTCATGTCAATGTAGGGTTGAATCGTGCTGGGATGATATAGTTACCATATTGTCTTAACCTTTTTCCTTTTTTTTGGGGATATCTCTTATCCTCCACCTCAGTTAATTTCTATCCTTGCATTGTGAGTCCCATCCCCTTAGTTTCCACTGCTGCCTTTCCTGATGGGCCTCTATTATTGCCCCTTACCTTTCAGCCCTTAGTTCAGTTGAACATCAACTTGCCTATCTCAGCTCTCTCCCTCCCATTGTAAGTCTCCTCCATTCTTTCCCATGTTATAATCATTAAGGAATTTAGTGTGAATTTTGTCATATTCAGTTATATAGCGTCACACATTGGATATAACGTACAAAGTGGCCCATAATAGTCTTGTACTATATACTGCTTGTATGTAGGAACTTTTCGCATGATTAATGATATTAGCCTTATAAAAAAATAGTCTTGTGCCTTTCCAACCATTGCCTTGAAGTTACGGTTGGATTCATAGAGTATTTCATACGATATCAGAGTCAAATATTTGACACACTTATATCTGACTGGTTAAATGGTATCTTGTATCTATTATGAAGAGGCATTCAAAGGGATTTATAGTTGTCTTCGGCCATCCCGATCATTGTTTTAAAGTTTTCATTTGGATATTTAGATTCTTTGACATGTCATTTTGCCATTATCATTACATTTAGAACCTAAGTTAAGTTTGTGTACCAAATTCGGGTTTGGAATAGTCTGCATCCTAAAATTCGTTATAGATATACCAGTCCTAGGAAAGTGTTTAGGAGTACAACCTGATGCCGTTGCTACTTTATTTCCATTGTACATATAAATCAGGACTAAGGTTTTAAGTGCTAAATTAGGTTATCAAGCTGCTCCTTAACCTGCACTCTTATCACCTATAGATGTGAGGCCAATTTTTGGCTTAAGCAATATCTTTTTAATTGTGTTGATGCAGCTGTATGCAAAGGGCAAAGTATGATATTGGAGAAGAGGCTGTCAACCGTTTCTCTTTGCCTCCAGAAGACAAAGCTACACTAGAGCTGGCTGAATGGGTAGATAGCGCCTTTGGAAGAGCATCTGTATGTTCCTTATCTGCTGATTGTATGTTTATCAATTAATATCCCGTGCGGAATTTCTATGTATTTTACATATATTTTCTAGTTTGTCCCTAAAATTGGATATAGTTGGTGGCTAGTTTTTTCTTTTACAATAATTTTGTGATACTGTTTGCTACTCGTCTTCATGTTTTTGGACTGCTGTATTTTGATTTTGTGGGTCTTTAAATCTGGGTCAGAAATGATACAATTAGGTCTCTTGGTTTATCAAAATCCTTTAGCTGGATTTGCATAAGAAAGAATCAAAGAGAAACTCAGAAAATATGGGAGCTTGAACTTATGATATTTTGAAATAAGGGTAAGTGCTTATCATAATAAGGGAATGGGGGCTGGCAAGTTGATGAAATGAATGTTATAAATCCATCGCTATTCTGAGCTCCTTGAGCAGACAGTAATGCTTGGCTCTAAGCTGATTGGTTCTCCTTTCAAAAACTCTTAGCCCAGAGAAAAGCTCACGTAACGTGTAAATAGGTAAAGTGGGTGGCACAAGACTATTTTTATGTTGAAAGATCTAATCTCAGATCCATTCTAATATTTTTTTTACATATTCAAAGTTTTTACTAGAGCTCGGCAGGCTCAGTTGGATAACTTGAGACAAGTGTTGACATGGTTCCAGGTGTTGTCTGGTCTAAAAATCCTTCTTAGAGAGAATGCAAAATCATCCTAGTTGGTGAGGTGGAAAACATAGAGGCATTAGCACAAGTTTGAAATTGCAAGGTGGGGGCGCTTCCTACTACTTAATTACCACTTGGAGCATCTTATAAGGACCAAACAGTTTGGAACCCGGTGATTGATAGGGTTGAAAAAAGACTTGCGGGTTGGCAAAAGAGATAACTATGCAAAGGAGGAAAGTAAGTGGTAATAAAGAGTACCCTTTCGAGTATTCTTACATATTTCATGTCTTTGTTAAGTGCTCCATTTCTATGGGACACTTCTAGCGGGGAAAGGAAATTTAACTTGGTAAATGGGAGACTGTCACAACACCAAAGTGCTGCGGTGGGCTTGGGATCAAAGATTTGAAAGCCTTTAACAGATCATTAATGGAAATTGGTTGTTGAGATTACGGATAGATGAAAATGAACTTTGAAGGGGGGTGATTGTGGAGAAATATGGGGTTTTTGATGGGGGTGGAGGGCTAAAGATATCACACTCCCTCATGGATGCGGGCTCTGGAAGAATACCTTGAAGGGGTGGGATGCGGCTTTTTGGGTTATGTATCATTCAGGGTAGGTGATGGGAGTAGGGTAATCTTAGAGACTCACACAGGTGGTGTGGGAACAACAATTTGAGTATCACATTTCCAAATATGTACAGGTTTCATGCCAGAAGGAGATGCCAGTTCAACAAATACAATGGCTACAAGGTGGAGAAGTCCACGGGAGTTGAGGTCTCGGAGGAACTTGCAAGATTGGTAGGTCACAGAATTTCATAGTTTAATTTAGAAGCTTCACAAACAAAGTTTTCCGCTGGCTAGCCATGATATATGAAAATGGGGAGCAGGGAATAATGGCGTCTTTTCTATCAAGTCCTAAGCTTCTGGTCTGGGAGGAGTACACTTTTCAATATCTTTTGGTATGGATTCCTAGGGTTCCGAGAAAGGTTGTTTCACCTGGCTAGCTATGAGGGGGCTATTATTGCTGTTAACTGGCATTTAGTTGGATTTTCCATATCTGTGTGAATAATTGCTGTCTTTGAATGAAGAAATCGAACTAATGTTAGACGTGTAAGAAAAGGTTGTTTCACCTGGCTAGCTATGAGAGGGCTATTATTGCTGTTAACTGGCATTTAGTTGGATTTTCCATATCTGTGTGAATAATTGCTGTCTTTGAATGAAGAAATCGAACTAATGTTAGACGTGTAAGAAGAAACAGAAAGTTGGACGTTAGCTTTCTGAGCTTAGAGTTCTTGTCAGAATTGGGGCATGACTTATTACCAGTCTCCTTTTAGATTATTTCATAATGATCAGAGACTTAGAGACTTAGGAACTACTGGGTTAGTTGTTGTTGTTGTTGTTGTTGATCAGAGACTTAGGACTTCGGTTATGTGGGATTAGGGTTCTTGATATGATACGCTCTTCCTGTGATGGACATCTTGTAAGCTCCTGTTGTTTAGATTTTAAAGGATCGACTATGTTTTCATTTTGGATAACGGGAAAGAAGTATCCTGACTAGTGCTTCATATGGTTTCAGAATCAGCTGTAATATTAACTACAGCAACACTTTGGTGAATACTGATTGATATGAACAGATTTTAATTAAACAGGATTCTCTACAATGCAGGCTTTCTTTTTTATCAAAATGCAAAAATATTTGCTTTGATGCATTGCTCCTCTCAGATAATCCTATAAATGTTGCTGCATGGTGTTAGTGTGTTTATAGAATGAGGATGGTTGTTGTTAGTTTAATAGTTAAATAGTAGTAAATAACATTAATGCTATATGTATTAGGAGTAGGACATGTATTATCTATATGTAGGGCTCATTGTATCATTGTATTAATGAGTGAATAATATATTATTTTCTCCCGTGCTTTCTCACATGGTATCAGAGCAATCGTGAGAGATTTATCGCTGTGCATCAATTCCGGCGACTCCGGGAAGAGAAATCAATCAACCAGAAGTCTTTTTTTTCCGGCAAACACAGGTCTGTCGTAGTAAAATAGTGTTGTGCAAAAATCAACACCACCACTAAGTAGATCGGCCTCCGGCGATCAACCCTAGAAAAAATCTCCGTCGGAAAATCCTTCACGTGCTCCCACGTGCCACAGCAATTTTTTTTTCGGCGAGCGCGTGAGCCCACGCGCCGGCGCGTGCGAGCTTCTCCGGCCATTTTTTGGCCAAGCTTCTTGAGGATAGCCTACTCGCACATCAAATCCGAGCCCATTGGTACTATTTCCGAAGGATTCCGACGACTTTGAAATTTTCCGGCGAGCTACAGTGCTTTCCGGCGTGAACAGTGTTTTCCCTCTGCTGTAAACAGTGCTTTCCCAGATTTATCTTCAGTTTTCATTCACTATACAACTTAACTCAAGAATTTGAGCAATTGATTGTAGCAACATGGGATCTAATACTATGAATACTTGGATGGTCTCTTTACCGGATTATATTGAGTTCCTTCAGTACAAAGCACGTAAACAGACATCTTCAGGATTAGCCTCCGTTGTTCCAACAGATAGTAGCATGACTTGTGTCTCCCAATCTTCAACTTCCGAGTCTTGGGTCATTGATTCAGGTGCATCTGATCATATTTCTGGTAACAAATCTCTTTTCAATAGTATTTCATATTCTCAATCTCTTCCAACAGTCACAATGGCCAATGGGTCTCAAGCCATGGCAAATGCAATAGGTCAAGCAAGTCCACTTCCTTCCTTACCAGTAGACTCAATTCTTTATGTTCCTGGTAGTCCTTTTAATCTCATAGCCGTTAGTCGCTTAGCCAAATCACTTAAGTCTGCTGTTTTATTTCTTGATGACCTTGTTTTTATACAGGGACGCAGTACAACGCAGATTATTGGTACTGGACGTGAATCAGATGGACTTTATTACCTTATTATTGAAAAATCACATGGCCTCGCATCTTGTCTTCCTTCAATAACTTGTCCCGTTATTGATTCACCAGATTTATTATATAAACGGTTGGGACATCCCAGTTTGTCAAAACTTTAGAAAATGGTACCTGGCTTATCTCACTTGTCCACTCTAGAGTGTGAGTCATATCAGCTCAGTAAGCATACCCGCTCCCATTTCCCGCGACGTCTTGATAATCGAGCAGAGTCACCTTTTTCTTTAGTCCATTCAGATGTTTGGGGTCCTAGTCGGGTCAGTTCTACCTTGGGATTCCGCTACGTTGTCAGTTTCATTGATGATTATTCCAGGTGCACTTGGATATTTTTGATGAAAAATCAATCTGAGTTGTTCTCTATTTTCCAGACCTTCCACGCTGAAATTCAAAATCAATTTGGGGCTTCTATCCGCACATTTCGTAGTAATAATGCCCTAGAGTATTTGTCTTCCCCATTTCAACAGTTTATTGAACTCCCATGGGATTATTCATCAAACATCTTGTCCGTACACATCCCAACAAAATGGGGTAGCTGAAAGAAAGAATAGACATCTTGTTGAAACTGCTCGTACCCTACTCATACAATCTATGTTCCGCTGCGTTTTTGGGGGGATGCGGTTCTTACATCTTGTTATCTTATTAATCGTATGCCATCTTCAGCTATCCAGTATCAAGTTCCATTCTCTGTCTTGTTTCCCCACTTACCTTTGTTCTCTCTTCCACCCCGTGTCTTTGGGAGTACGTGTTTTGTTCATGACCTTACTCCAGGGAAGGATAAGTTAGCTCCTCGTGCTCTTAAGTGCATATTTCTGGGTTACTCGAGAACGCAAAAGGGATATCAATGTTACTCTCCTGACCTTCAGCGATTTCTTATGTCTGCTGATGTTACCTCCTTTGAAACCCAATCATACTTTACGGGTCCAATTAATCACTTAGATATTTCTGAGGTGCTACCAGTTCCTTCCGTTGGAGATTATCTCCCATTCATCTTCCTCCATAGCTCCACCACCTACGGTTCCAGTTGCAACTCCACCACCTACGGTTCCAGTTGCAACTCCACCACCTATAGCTCCAGTGCCACCACCTAGTCCAGTGCCACCACCTAGTCCAGTTCCACTAACTATAACTCCAGTGTCACCACCTAGTCCAGTTCAACCTTCTACAGCTCCACCACTCCTGACTTATCATCGTTGTCCGCACCCAGCATCAGGTCCAACTGATTCACGTCCTGCACCTGACCCTGCTAATATTGCGGACTTGTCTCCTCTTGATCAACCGATTGCACTACGAAAAGGTATACGGTCCACACTTAATCCTAATCCTCATTATGTCGGTTTAAGTTACCATCGTCTGTCATCATCCCATTGTGCATTTGTGTCATCTTTGTCCTCTGTTTCCATCCCCAAGTCTACAGGTGAAGCACTGTCTCATCCCGGATGGCGACATGCTATGATTGACGAGATGTCTGCTTTACATACGAGTGGTACTTGGGAGCTTGTTCCTCTTCCTTCGGGTAAGTCGACTGTTGGTTGTCGTTGGGTGTATGCAGTCAAAGTTGGTCCAGATGGCCAGGTTGACCGACTTAAGGCTCGTCTTGTTGCCAAAGGATATACTCAGATATTTGGACTCGATTACAATGATACTTTCTCTCCCGTGGCTAAAATAGCATCAGTCCGCCTTTTTCTATCCATGGCTGCTGTTCGCCATTGGCCTCTCTATCAGTTGGACATTAAGAATGCTTTTCTTCACGGTGATCTTGAGGATGAGGTTTATATGGAGCAACCACCTGGTTTTGTTGCTCAGGGGGAGTCTAATGGCCTTGTATATCGGTTGCGCCGGTCCCTTTATGGTCTAAAGCAGTCTCCTCGAGCCTGGTTTGGTAAGTTAAGCACAGTTATTCAGGAGTTTGGCATGACTCGTAGTGAAGCTGATCACTCTGTATTTTATCGACATTCTGCTTCAAATCTCTGCATTTATCTGGTCGTTTATGTTGACGATATTGTTATTACGGGCAATGATCAGGATGGTATTAGTAAGTTGAAGCAACATCTCTTTCAGCACTTTCAGACTAAGGATCTGGGCAGATTAAAGTATTTTCTGGGTATTGAGGTCGCTCAGTCTAGCTCAGGTATTGTGATCTCACAACGGAAGTATGCCTTAGATATCCTTGAGGAGACAGGAATGACAGGTTGTAGACCTGTTGACACTCCGACGGATCCGAGTTCTAAACTTCTGCCAGGACAGGGAGAGCCTCTTAGTGATCCTGCAAGATATAGGCGGTTGGTTGGTAAATTAAATTACCTCACAGTGACTAGACCTTGACATTTTCTTTCCTGTGAGTGTTGTGAGTCAGTTTATGGATTCTTCCTGTGATAGTCATTGGGATGCAGTTGTCCGCATTCTTCGGTATATAAAATCAGCTCCAGGCACAGGCTTATTGTTTGAGGATCGAGGCCATGAGCAGATTATTGGATACTCAGATGCTGATTGGGCAGGATCACCTTCTGATAGACGTTCTACGTCTGGATATTGTGTCTTAGTAGGAGGAAATTTGGTGTCTTGGAAGATCAAGAAACAGAATGTGGTTGCTCGGTCTAGTGCAGAAGCAGAATATCGAGCAATGACTATGGCGACATGTGAGCTAATTTGGATCAAACAGTTGCTCAAGGAGTTGAAATTTGGTGAGATTAGTCAAATGGGACTTGTGTGTGATAATCAAACTGCTCTTCATATTGCGTCAAATCCAGTGTTCCATGAGAGAACTGAACACATTGAGATTGACTGTTACTTTGTTAGAGAAAAGATACTCTCGGGAGATATTGCTACAAAATTTGTGAAGTTGAATAATCAGCTTGCTGATATTTTCACCAAGTCCCTCACTGGTCCTCGTATTAATTATATGTATAACAAGCTCGGTACATTTGATTTATATTCACCAGCTTGAGGGGGAGTGTTAGTTTAATAGTTAAATAGTAGTAAACAACATTAATCCTATATGTATTAGGAGTATGACATGTATTATCTATATATAGGGCTCATTGTATCATTGTATTAATGAGTGAATAATATATTATTTTCTCCCGTGCTTTCTCACAGCTGTCTTAGTAAGTGAACTCATTTTATGGAGCAGAGACAACTTTCAGATTGTAGACATTCTAAATATATTTGTCATTATCTTTTGTCAGGTTGAAGATGCTGTTTCCCGTGCTGCTGATGGGACTTCCCCGGTTCAAGAACTGGATTTCTCGTCTTTACGTGCTCAGTTAGGTCCTCTACCAGCTGTAAGACACCATGTTCATCCTCTCGGTGTCTTTCCCCTCATTTTTATGTTTCTATGCATGTCAACACGGCCACTCGTTTTTTCATGGATGAATTTGTAGACTGACATGTTTGCCTTTTCTTTTAAGATTCTCCTCTGCGTTGATATAGCTGCAACTTCTGCAAAATCTTCAAACATATCCTGGAAGTTGTTAAGTCAGGTATGTGCCACAAATGTGTTTGGAATTGCATAGTACGATTCATCGCAATTCTATGATTGCTTTTATTCTACTTCTATCATCATTTCTATGTCTTTGCCATATCTTCTTTCTTGATTTGGATTATCCTTCTTTCTAATCACAATATGATCATGGAGTGCCTTAACTAATGAACATTGAACATGACCCGGTTCACCAATTGCTCATATTATCAGGTGATCCTTTGTCTTGACATTAAGTATTTGGATTTAACTGTTTTGTTGCATATTGTGGGTGTGATTGATTTAAATAGATCGTGGTATGCTGTTCAGTTTCTTTTTGATTGATGAATGTGAGAAGACCAAGATTTTGCTTCTACGAGTTCTTGAATCACGGTGAAGGTTCGATCGGAAGGAAATTGAGTTCTTTTGCTAGTCTTCTGCACATGTAGAAGAAGTTGATGTATCATAAGTTGCTAGAGGTCTACTCCTTGAAATTGAAGCTTCTAAATCTGAAAGACCTACCTTTGTTATAGCTTTGGCTCTTGGATGACTATTTCCTTCACAAAGGGGCAAAAAATACTTCCAGATAGCTTGCATGGATTCCGAATAATCCTGAAGCTTGAGCTTTTACCAGAGAAACTTCTACGTGAACCACCCCCCACTTTCAACCACAAAAATATTAGGAAAAGTGGCTGTGTGCCTAGTGATGCTTAAAAGTTCATAAAGCTGATAACCACAATGTGATAAGAAGAACATATAACAAAATTTCATAAAGTTGGTTATTACAGGGCGTTTCAGGGAAGCCAAAATATCAGGCTTTAGTTTTATGATCAGGAGCGGTATGTGCTGCTGATGATAATGACTAGATATCAGCTTTTCTTTTAGTTACTGATAGTTAATCTTAAGGCTGAATAATATTCACGAGTAATAAAAGGAGAGAGAAAGGAGGAGTGGAAGAAGATATGCTACTAACCTGGAAGAAGAGCTGTATTAGTATGGTATCCTAAGTTATATTCATATCCCACCAATGTGCAATGTACAATTATGCCCTTAATGGAAATTTTTTTAAAGAAAAAAAAAAGAACAAACCTCAGCGCACTCGGGTTCGGGTATCCGATACGGGTGCATCTAGAGATTGGATAATTCATGATCTAAATTTTAAGATTGGGGGCACGAGTCGAGGTAAGGATACGGGTGGGGGATTCATCTATATCCTAAAATAGAGCTATAAAAATATTCCTAAATTATGAGACATTACGTGGAAAAGTTACATGCAGCTTGTAGAGTGCAGTAATTCAATCTTTTATTCTCAAGTTCTAGGTACGCACTGAAATCTACTGTAGTTTTTGTCTTGAGAAATCAAAATGCCAATTCTAATATCTACTTTCTCCGTAGTTTGTGGTAAAAGAACCCGATGTTGATTGACCAGATCCGGTACGTATCCCACATCCATACTAGTGTCGGTGTCGTGTCAACTCCAGTGCGGCACCACAAATGAAGAGTCCGCGCAACTTTGTTAAGCACTCCTCAAGTTGGTGTATAAATGTCATATGTGCCAAGCTTTTCTGGTGTACTATGAAACAAGAAACTTGCTACTCTCATAGCTATGACGCGACCAAGCTCTAGTTTTGATGAAGGGTCTGTGAAGTAATTCTGCAGCCTATTTCTCCTGTATAAAGTTTCATCAACTTCATGCTTTGTTCTTATCGTGTTGGACTGGAATCTGTGTATATTAATCGTTGCCTTGTTATCACTATTCTGTCCCATAGGATAATCAAATTTAAAGTGAGATCTTTTGACCTTCAATCACAACCAAAGTAATTTACGGATGGCATGGCCCATTGTTTGAACTGCTTTAGCTCTTGACATTCGATAGTAGGTTTTCCTTGCACCAGCATTACCCAAATCCCCACTTACTATTGTAAGATATATGAGCTAGATTGCTATTAGTAAGAGAGGGCAGAGCGATATGGGTGTAAGCCACGGTCCTCATATGATCAAAATTAGATAACAGTAGACCTTATTTGGGTGATCCTTTCAAACTAAGAATGCAATAAACTATTACCATGTGGAATTTTAAGATTGTGCATAAGAGGCTTCTGTTCCAACGGCGGATCAGGATGTGCGTGAGATGAATCAATCTCTAGCTTGTCTTTGATATCTACCTCTGTTGAAATAAATACAACATATATTTTTCTATGTTTTCCACATTCCTGTTCCTTAGCTGAAGTTTATAGCTTCAATATTGTTGTTATTTATGGTTAAAGTTGAACTTTGGGGTATACAGGCTCAAGTTATGCTGTCAGAGATTTACCCTGGTAATTCCCCTAAAATTGGGTCAACCTACTGGGATCAGATTCGTGAAGTAGCAATGATATCTGTAATCAAGCGCGTTCTTAAGCGTCTACAGGAACAACTGGAACAGGTGAGTGGAGTTGCATTAGTTGGTGAATTCTCGATTCCTTGATTTACTTGTACCTGGTAACTATAATCTTGGTTTAAGTATGGTGTGTGCGCTATATGTCTAGTTTCCCTTCTATTAAATGCCAAATGTCCCTTATTTAGCCAAATGTTTTTTCAGTACATGAAGATTAAGTATGATGGAGTAGCACTTAATATTTTTCTTCTTTCTCGATTTCTTTTACCTTTTTATAGATCTGTTTTCTATATGTTTGTTTCCGTGCTTTGATTTGGAGTAACTGGTAAAGTTGCTGTCATGTGATCAGGAGGTCACGGGTTCGAGCCGTGGAATAAGCCTCTTGCAGGGTAAAATCGCGTACAATAGACTCTTGTGGTCTGACCCTTCCCCGAACCCCGTGCATAGCGGGAGCTTAGTGCATCGAGCTCCCCTTGTTGTGTCTGCCTCTTTTTCACTTTTACCTTGAGCCGCCGGGGGTCTATCAGACACAACCGCTCTACCTTCACAAGGTAGGGGTAAGGTCTGCCTATACTCTACCCTCCTAGACCCGACTTATGGTTACACTAGGTTTGTTGTTGTTGTAGTTGTTGTTGTTGTTGTAGTAGTAGTAGTAGTAGACCCCATAAACTTCACCACCCTATTCATTGTAAACATGGGACACTACAACTTTCTGCTAGCTTAAGATATTGGAAATGGACGGAAAAGTTCCACAAAAGGGGACACCAATTTTTTTGCTTCCAAAAGATGATTTTGGCTCAATTCCCTGCTCTAAATTTCATATTTCTTTGGAATTATTTCCACTCTTTTATTATACTCTTCCCTAGCGCCACCGTAATGGTTGCATGGTCTGGTTTGTTCCCCTAACTCTTTGTCTGCCTCCACAGTGCTTGCTCTTCCACCAAAGCTTTGTCACCATTTTCCTAATAAGGCTTTATTAGAAACTCTTAAATCACTAACCGCAAGACTCCTATCTTCATTGATGTAAATGATTAACAAGAAGGTGCTTTTTTCACGTCCAACCTGTCCAATAGTATTTGTAGCTTCTCCAATCTTTGTGCCATTGTCGGCTGTCGCTGATATGTGCAGTAGTGACATGTAGTATGCTAGAATGCAGACGGCATGCTCTTTATCAGTATCCTTTTCCTATCTTTGATAAATCTCTCTTTTATCATCCAGCAAGCCTCTTTTAAAACTTCTCAACTACCAGGTTTCATATTGTACTGCCCTTGTTTGTTGCACCCAAATGGAAAACCCCATTAAATTACTGGAAGAGAGCCAACCTTACAGTTAAGAGCCTTTGCCTAATGATTTTCTTTTCAATTAGAATTATCTTTAATTTCTTAGATTTGTCCTCAATCTTTAAACCGCTTGAAACCTTAACAATTTGTTCCTTAGATGGTGAAGCTGGATCGTCTCTGCATCATTACAACACAGGTGTATCATCCACAAAGAGAAAACGAGTAAAAAATGAGACACCTGTAAACTATCCTGCAAATGGGACACCACTATCTTGTCTTTCTCTCCTTGCTGTGAATCCACTCAAATATCTTCCCATGCTGCTCCATCATTTGCTTAGTGCTTCTCTGACACAAATGAGCAACATGGGTGATGGAGGATCGCCTTCATAGAACCGTTGTTCTCTCGAAGAAACCTGTGAAATTTCCACTGACCTCAATTGAAACTTCATTGCAGATATACAAATACAGATCCACTATCCTCTTTTTTCCTTACCCTATTCTCTCCAGAAAAGTGTCTGGAAAGCCACATTCTTAAAAAAAAAAGTGTCTGGAAAGCCACAGTTAACAGGTTGTAGGCCTCCTCCAGGTCTAATTTGCATTGTAGATCCCATTCACACGTGCCTGCACCTAATATTTCCGCCTTCCACAAAAGTGTTCTGAGACATTGACATCATGTCATCTAATTTTTAAATTTTAAAGGAGAGCAGCCACCTTATAGGTAAAGTCTTTGATGTTCACAACTCTTGCCTTCTTTAGTGACAACAAATGAAAGATGCACTAAGGCTCTGTCAGATTTGCCAATATCAGTTTTTGCTCTTATCTCATAAGTGTCTTAATAGCATTAAAGAAGGAATACACTTGAAAGTGCGCAAAGCTCGAATTATGTAGTGCATTTGCTTTTTGAGGAAAGAGAATTGCTCCAGCATAAGTTTTGGACGCTAGTTTTCGTGATTCTATATGTTGCATCGTTGTAGGATTATTCTAGTAATAGCTTTAACCATTTTTAAAGAGATCCGCCAAGATTCATTTTATAGTTACTTTATTTTTCTTGTAACCCGAGGAGACCTTGTTTCCGCCTCTCTGTTGCTTTCCTCATTTTTTTATGCTACTAATTATTTCTCTTCCTTATACACGACTTTTATCAAATTTGTGCTATGCCCGGAATAGAAAAATATCATCAGAATGCTTGATGTAGCATCTCTGGTTTGGTCCATGGTACTCCCCTTACCCGTGCTTTAGAACACTAATATCGAGTTAATAATTGGAAAACCTGTCTGACAATTTCAGGATAAGCCTCCAGCTCTTCAAGACATTTTAACTGGAGAAATGATCCTTTTATCCTCAAAGGATTTTCACCGGCAAGGCCATAAGGAGCGTGCACTAGCCATGCTGCATCAAATGATTGAAGATGCTCATATGGGGAAGAGACAGTTTCTTAGCGGTTAGTATTTGCTTCTTTATCCTCTCTTTATGACATCTATTGTAGGTAGTTGCAAGTTTTACGGGTTGGAGAATTAAATAGAATAAGTGGTGAGGCTATCTTATTGTTTCTCTCCCTTCATTTTCTTCCTCCTCTCCTCTCCGTGTGCGTTTCGTCTCTATCTCTCCCTCTTTATTGCTTCTACTTTTTTGATGTAATTGCATGTTTCAATTATGTTTTTATTCTTGAATGTTTAGCTAGATCCTTATAGATTTTTCTGTATGCGTGTACTTACTCTCTCAAAAGTCATGCATATGAATTTTTGGTGCTTTGGAAAAATTTAGGTAAGCTCCACAATTTGGCAAGAGCTTTAGCAGATGAAGAAACAGAGAGGGAACAGGTTAAGGAGGATGGCTCACGTTCTGACAGGAAAGGATTGTTACTGTACAGCAGAAATGGTGTTATTGGGCTTGGGTTGAAAACCTTGAAGCAGCTTCCGATAACTTCAGCAGCTGGTGACAACAATATACCTTCTGGTGGCTATGATGTCAAGGAAACTGGAAAGAGATTATTCGGGACGTTCAGCTCCAGAATGACCACATTTCTATCACAATTTGTTCTCTACCTTGCTGCCATTGGGGACATTGTTGATGGGACTGATACCACTCATGACTTCAACTACTTCTCACTAGTGTATGAATGGCCTAAAGACGTAAGCTTTCTTTTTCCATATTTTATTACCATTACGGGGAACTGTGTGAACTGGCAAAAGTAACGTGAAAGTCTAGTAACAAGTTTGTCGTAGAACCCTGGATTTGAATTTTATTAGGATCTCACATTCTTTAGGGGTAACATTTATGGTATTTAGCTAAGCAATACCGCTCCTCTTGCAAAGAAGATAGCAGATTGAGAGAGGATAAAGTTAAAGACAGGGGAAGCAACATGCTTGGTCTAAAATATTTCATTAGAGCTTTCTTGCTCTCACAAAATACTTGCTAAGATGATATTATGCGTATTTCTGTTTGGGTCTTAACTTGCTCACTTTTCTGTTCATCACGTTGCTCGCAGCTTTTAACTCGTCTAGTGTTTGAGCAAGGCAGTACAGATGCAGCTGAAAAGGCAGCAGAAATTATGAATGCTGATTTTGTTCATGAAGTGATTTCTGCTTGTGTGCCTCCAGTTTATCCTCCAAGATATGGTCATGGTTGGGCTTGCATCCCTGTAATTCCTACATACACTGAGAATTACTCTGAAAATAGAGTAATATCCCCTTCATGCAGAGAGGCCAAGCCTGGGTCTTTCACCCCTTCCTCAGGGGATGTTGAATTACCTCTTTATCCTCTCCAATTGGATATAGTGAAGCATCTCATCAAATTATCCCCAGTTAGAGCTGTATTAGCGTGTGTCTTTGGAAGTTCTATACTTTATCGTGGCAGGGATACTACTGTATCTAGATCTCTGAAAAGTTGCTCGTTACAAACTCCTGATGCTGATAGGTTATTCTTTGAGTTCGCTCTTGACCAATCTGAGAGGTTCGTAACACACTAAATTGTGTTTGTAAAATGGATCACTAATATATGTGACATATGCAGATACTTTTTTTCTTTTATCTTTTTGGTCAGTTTCTTGTCATGATTTCCTGAGCAGGTTCCCTACCCTGAATCGCTGGATACAGATGCAGACCAATCTTCATCGAGTCTCAGAATTTGCGATAATGGCTGATCACACAACGAGGGATGGCAAAGATGTACCTGAATGCAAAACTGCTATGAAGCGATTTCGTGATCATGATAGTGATGCTGAATCTGAAGTTGATGAACTTGCTGGTAGCAATAATATATCAACAAATGCCCAGGAGATCAAGAAAGAAGTGGGAGGATCTTCTGATCCTTGGCACGATTCCCTAAAATCCGAAAGTTCTGATTGTACTACAGTTTTTCTTTCTTTTGATTGCGAGAATGAAGGCCCATATGAGAAAGCTGTGGAACGGTACTCCATCTCCTTTATTTTTGTTTTGACGATTGTTGTTCATATAAAGTTGGTCTTGCTTGTGTCAGCCATAGTGTTTTCGCTAATCTAACCTGCTTGTCTTGTGGGCTTCGCTTGCACTGGACAATAATCATGAAGAAATTAGTTTACGTATCGTGTTTGGGTAGCTGAAACTTGGTCTCATCCCCCATGAGCCAGCATAACAGTGGCTGAACTTTAGGGATTGGGTACAGGTCTGGAAAAAATCATTTGCAGCAGAAAGTGTGGAAGAAAACTGATATAGAACGTCAAAATATTAACTGCTAATATCTTCTGGGCTAAGGAGCAAGAAGATCCTTAAGAGTTTTGCTACTAGAGGAAATAATAGATCTCATGTACGCACCTTCTATAGGCTATTTGTTTTTTCGATGAGGTAAATAATCTCATGAACGTGTGGGGAAACCCCTGTATGAGAAGTATACAAAAAGTAGAGAACTTGTACAAAAATATTAAAAGTGGCTTAATCATCTAAGGCTACTTCTCAAATGTACGAAGTCATTCCAACACCATTCAAATGCTCTCCTATTTCTCTCTTTCCCCAGACCGCACTTGTGGGATTCCACTGGGTTGTTGTTGTTGTTGTTGTCATATTACCCACGTAGGAGCTGAAGGGGGAATATCCTATGCAATGGATCTTCTCTTTCTTCTCGTATATGCTATGTGGCTATGCCTCCTTGACGGTGCTTGGCATCAGCCAGCCACTGTGCTCCAAACTCCACTCGTTACCACCCACCACAAGCGTGCTGTTACTTTACAATGCAATAAGAGATGATTCACTTCTTCTCCCGTACATATGCAAATGTAGCACCAGCTGACATAAATGATCATCCTTTCCGTCAGGTTCTTTGCTGGAAATGTTGCTCCTCTAGCTGCTAACCATGAATGGTCCTTCTCTAGGCTGTTTGTAGGAGATATGTGAAACTTATTTCCTAATATAGCATAAAGACAAATCTCCTTGTGGTGAAGCATAAGTTATGCACATACCTCTAGATTGAAGACAACGGGAGATTGTCAATGTTGGAGATACGGGAGATTATGTATTATGCTTCCTTGGAAATCTTTTTTTGTTTGTATATTTAGCGAAAGTGAACCTTTTCCAACAGTTCTAAAGCGCGTTCAAGTTATCTAAGTTGGAGCAGTCAGAATGAGCAGTGCTGGTGATAAGGCCCTACCTATCGTGGATTTACCGTGACATTCTTTGAAGATGCTTGAAATCCTTGAAGAATGACATTGTGGGTGTTTGTTAACCTGTTAGGCACTTTTATCAGAAAGGCACACTTGGGAAAAGTTAAAGTACCACATTCATTGTCTTAGTACCAATGAAGATATAGGCAGTTGAACTGAAAGATTTCAAACCAACCAGTCTTCTGGGAAGCATGTACAAGATCATATCTTAAGTTCTAACAGAAAAAGATGACGAAAGTGATGTGGTTGATTATTGGGAATCAAAATGCATCTACCTGGCAGAAGCAAATCATGGATACAACACTAACTGCTAAGAATGCTCTCCTTTGAGAAAAGTGGAAGAAGGTATCCTTTGTAAAATGGATTTGGTAAAAGCATATGAAATTGTGGATTGGGTTTTTCTTCTCAAGATGCTGAAACTGTTGGGATTTGGTTGTAAGTGGATGAATGGATTAAATCTGTTGTCTCCAAGCAGATTTTCAATACTTATTAGTTGAGCACCAACAGGTTTCTTTTCCTGCAAAAGGAGTTGAGACAAGAGGATCCTCTTTCTTCTTTCCTATTTCTATCGGTGGTGGAAGCTCTCAGCTTGATGATAGATTTGGCGGTGAAGGTGGTTGAAGGTATTGGAATAAGTCAAGGAGGCAAAATCCCGGTGAAGGTGGTTGAAGGTATTGGAATAAGTCAAGGAGGCAAAATCCCAGTGAAGTAACCCACATCTTCTATGCAGAGGATACACTCATTGTTGTTGATTGTGAAACAATGCTGGGGAAATAATTAAAGATCCGTTTTTTGAGAAGAAAAATACTACTATATTCATAAGTTGTTGCAGGTCTTCACATTAGCCTGGTCAACAGCAGCATTATTTGTGTCAATGCTGGATAGGTAGTGGATGAGCTAGCTGGTTTCTGAAATTTAACAGCGTGGAAGCGTATAATTGAAAGGTGTGAAAGGAAACTAGGCCATTGGAAGAAGCCATATCCTTCATTTGGAAGAAGGTCGACACTGGTAAGTAGTGTAATATAGTCTATTAGATGGGATCCGTACATATCTAATGTCACTTGTCCCAACTCTTGCCAAAGTTCAGAAACAACTGGACACATTTAGATGTAATTTTCTTTGGCTCGGAAACTATAAAGAAGGAATATACATTTGGTCGGATGGTCTCTAATGACTAAAGCAAGAAGTAGTAGAGGGTTAGGAGTGAGGAACCTAAGGTTTCATAGACAACAACAACAAACCCAGTGTAATCCCACAAGTGGTGTATGAGGAACCTACGGTTTCATATAAAGAATATTTTGTTCAAATAGCTGGGGAGCTTCTATACATAAAATACGACCTGTGGCAAAAGTTGTCAAATCCAATTGTGGGATGAAGGACAGTTGTTTCTTTTTTGGCACTGCAGGTTAACAGAACAACTTTGGAGGATTTCATTAATTTGAAAGGAATCATGTGGGTAATGCCAAGGAGTATTGTTGAAGTTCTGGAATTCTGGAACAGATTCAGTAGCTCCTCCAATCAGAAAGAGAGATGGAAGATTGTCCCAGCTTGCATTTGGTGGACTGTTTGAAAAGAGAGAAACCAAAGATGTTTTGTAGATAGACATAGTACTATCCAGAAAATGAAAATGCATTGTTTAGCTCTTTTTTATTTTTGGTGTAAGCAAGAGGACATGGAGGATCCAGAATCTTTTGTTGATGTTTTAGGATCCTTGTAAGGACTTGGAAATCTTCCTGTACCACCACCTGTAACTATGGATAGTTATACCTGTTTCGATACAGTTAATATGTATATGCAACAAATGTTACTTTTTCTCAACAAAAAAAAACTGTTCTTGTGGTGCAACTGCAGAAAACAAATAAGGAATCCATGGTAGTGTTTACTGAAGTAATAAAACTAAATCTGGGGAATGGTAGAGGATTAGAATTTGGTAGGATAGGTGGCTGGAAATTTGTATGTTGGAGTTTCCTAATCTGTATAATCTGGTCACTGTCAAATTCTGCAGTTTGGCTGACTGAATATGCAATTTAGAAGAAATTTACTAGAAATGTCAGTGAGCTGATTGGTAAACTTGAAGGTTCTTGCTCAAGGAAGACCAACACGATTCCCTTGTAGGTCTGATTGAAATCGATGGAAACTTCTCAGTAAAAGCATGTTATGATTGGTGTCTAGAAGGTATACTGGGACAGTGGCCCATTGACTATGGAACACGATTTTGGTGATCACTGCTCCCCCCCCCCCCCCCCCCCACCAAAAAAAAAAAAGAAGAAAAGAAAAAGAAGTGGGTGGGTTTTTGACATGAAGCATATCTAACACATGACAACTTGCAGAGGAAAGGGTTCAGCTGAGTAGTGCATCCTTTCACAGCAAAAATAACACTAAATCAGTGAAGCATCTACTCCTGCAATGTAAATACATATACTCCATCCATTTCAATTTATGTGAACCTATTTGATTGGGCACGAAGTTTAAGAAAAAAGAGAAGACTTTTGAACTTGTAGTGTAGAATGAGGCACATATATTTTGTGTGGCTATATGGAAAGGGGTCCTTCTTTTTGGCACGGACTAAAAAGGAAATAAGTTCATATAAATTGAAACGGAGGGAGTAGTAGATATTGTTTATGTTGTTGAATTATCTGGAATTATTAGATGATGCCTGGGAAGTTGGTGGATAGAGTAAGCAGCTTGTAGGGACAGAGGTGAAGAAGAGTCAGAGAAAGCTATGCAATGTCATTACTCTGTACTTTTTGCACATTTTTGGAGTGAAATAACCATATATGTTTTGAGGATAGAACTTTATCCTTATCTTTTGCATAACTCAAGTACTTGGAGAATACGTACCTTTGGTGTATGGAGCATGTAGAAGATCCTGAAAATGCTGTTGAATTCGAGGCCCTGCATACTTGAGAGGGAGAATTTCACACTCACTGTTGTGCTGACCAAGTACCTTGTTGGTGACACTTACTGTTAGTAAAAGACTTACATATTAAAAAAAGAAGAAGGGGGGGTTTTCTGTCAAAATGGTGTTATATTTCTGCCTGCTTAAGCGGTTCTTTAGTTGAAATGAATATTAGCCACTGAAACCACCTACCTCTTCCTAACAACTGTATTTTGGTTTCATTAACTCACCTTCAATAATGCATGGGGAACTGCATCCCTTAGAGGGTGTTCTAGCTCACAAAACCTCTTTGGTTTAAGTTGATTTGTTCTTTTTGCAAAGTTCTCTATCTTGTATCTTATTTCTTGTTTTCTGTTCATCCTTTTCTGCTGTCTCTGTCTATAATTCCTTCCCGTAAGGGCTATGTTCACACTGCAGTTGTTGCAATTCATGGTTACTATTTTCTCTTTCATTATTGAAAACGATATATAGTGTAAGTTTTATGCATCTTAACAGTGGCTACCTGGAAGAGTGTAGGCTCACTTTTCACTTTTTTTTTGTCAACAGGTTGATTGATGAAGGAAAATTGATGGATGCTCTTGCCATTTCTGATCGTTTCTTGCAAATTGGAGCCTCAGATCGGTTGCTTCAGTTACTAATTGAACGCGGAGAGGAAAATATATTGTCTGGACAGTCTCAAGGTTACTCAGGCAACCATAATTGGAGCCATAGCTGGCAGTACTGTCTGCGTTTGAAGGATAAACAACTGGCAGCTAGACTTGCACTCAAGTATGTCTATAAGTCTCTTTTTCTTCTGTTGAGTTCTTTATTATGTGTAAAATGGAAGTGATTGGATGTGGGTTCATGCATCACTCCTCACCCTTGCAAGCACTAGAGGTACAATTGGTTGGTTTGCATGTTCCTGCTGACCCCAGGGTACTCACCAAGCGATCACTTGCTGAACTTTTGAAACACACCAGTGAGAGATTGAGAGTAAAGTGGAGCAAAGGAAAATGATTTCCCTATTTTGACTCTATATATCTAGATTCTAAACTACAACCTTCCCAACCCAAATGTAAACTGTAAGAATGGTTTCTTTGGCATCCCAGAATGTGGACAGCCCCTGTAATTCTTGTACTTAGTTAAAAGGGATTAGTCTACTTTTGGACCAATTTACATGAACTCCAGGCACAACTTCAAAGACATTTAGGATCACCCTTAGGTACTTAATTCACCCACCTTAGGTTCACAAAAAATGAGGGTGTCATCAGCATACAAGAAATGTGAAATCGTCAGTATTTTCTTGCCCTCTGTTCACCTTGAATCCTTGATCCACCTTTATGGAATCAAGGCATTCATTTGCTATTAACATAGCTTCCATTATTTGTGTTTTACAAAAGCCATGGTGTTCTGGAAATTAACTTAGGCATGATCTTCTTCAATCTTATTGTAACCAATTTGGCAATAATCTTGTTGAAAAGCTCCCAATAAACCTATGGCCGTGAAGTCCTTAAGTTCTCTGGCAGCCTTCTTCTTAGGAATTAGTGCAATGTATGTAGCTCTGGAACTCTTTTCTGACTTTCATATGATGGATGTGTTCATTGGCTCTGATAATACCTTCTTCCAAAGTTGACCAACATTTTTGAAAGAACCACATTGTGTACCCATTTGACCCTCGTGCTTTGTCACTTGCACACTTTTTAACCACATCAAGGACCTCTTCTTTATCAAAAGGCCTTTGTAATCAGTTATCTTTCTCACTGATCTTTGTGGCATCTACCATGTTGAGTGATGGAGGTCCAATCTTTAGTCTTGGTGTAGATTTTTTCATGAATTCTAACATTTCTTTCTTCATCTCTTTTGATTCCTCCTTCATTGTGCTATTTACTTCTATTTTCTCTACGGGGTTTATCTCCTGTGGGCCTGGCCATCTTCTGAAAGAATTTAGTGTTCCTATCCCATTGTTTTTGCCATAAGAATCTTGAGTTTTCTCTCGAAGAGATTTCCTTAGGCTTTGAGGTTTCCTCCATCTCCATTTTAATGATTGGTTTTTCTACCAATTCTTCGTCAGTCGATTCCCCATCTTCCATTTTTTTGTCAGTTTCTCGTATCTGCCTAACAACTCAGATTTTCCTCTTATCTAATTTCTGACAGTTTCTCCAATCCATTTCTTCAATTTCGACTTTAGTAATTTTAATTTTGTTCCAAATGTAACATGGACTACCCTTGACCATAAAAGAAAACCACCATGTTAAAATAACTTCAAAACCCTCTTTTTTCTAGCCATCAGTTTTCGGATTTAAAATAGCTGTTACTTCTTTCCCATTCCATTGTGGAAGTAGGGGAGTATGATCCGAGGAAAGTTTGGGCAGTGTAATTATTTTATAAATCTGAATTCCTCATCCCATTCTGCTGAGAACATGATCCGATCAATTCTAGATGCAACCGTGGAGTTATCCCTTAGAGTTATGTAAAATAACTACCAGAGAGTGGTGGACTAATTAGCCCAAGTTCCTTAATTTGTTCCAAAAAAACCCATATATCTCTGGTTCTTCTAGTTCTAGTATTATTTTTATTCTCTCCCACATATCTTGTAAGTTTGAAATCCCCACTAGTAAACCATGGGCCGTGGCTTAATCCTCTGGCTGTAGCCATTTCCAGCCATATATCTTCTCTTTCCTTCCCTCTGTTAGGACCGTAAATCCCTATAAGCTGTCAGTTGAAATTCTCGAATAGGCTTTCAGAAAGCATAGTGGAGCTGTAAAACCTATAACAACTAGCGTACCTTTACACTATCTTTTATCCCATAGAACTAAGATGCTTCCCTTGCTTCCTTTACCCTCCAAGTGTGCATAACCATCCCATCTATCCGACCAAAGCTGTCTCACCGGAAGTGGAGATTAATTCAGTTTGGTCTCCATTTCCAATAAATATCTGCTTTCCATTTGCGTATCAACATCTTCAAAACCCTTATATTTACCATGCTGTTAAGACATCTGACATTCCAGCTTACAATTTTCAGCTTCACGATTCCTCAAAGTTTAATAACCTCCCTTAAATCTTTCACTACTTTCCCCGTAATTGACATTGAACTCTTGGTCTTTGAGTTCTTTTTTCACAACTTTTAGCCTACTCGATTAACCATGGTGCTTTTGGAGACCTTTAATTCTCTTGGTGTCAATTTTGGTGAACAATTGTATTGCCTCCCTTTCAAATCCTTCAAAATCCAACCCCATCTGCTTGCTCCCAAGTTCAACTCGTGATTTCTGCTCCATAGCTTGTTGGGTTGAAGGTTCGGTTGTTTGGCCGTTGCTGGTTCTGTTAATAGAGGCCCAAAAGGATTGAGCTTATTAATAATGGAAAGCTTTTCTTGTTGAGGGCCTCGCGCCCTTTTATTTTGGAATGGAGCACGTGTCTAGTATTGGGATTGAATTCAAAATTCGAATCCCACACTTGCCCATTCACATGATTTTTAGTACCCAATGGTATGTCTATTGAACTGTGGTGGTCTCGAAACAAGGTTCATCATCTTCATTATCTCGGGGGACAACATTAGATTGATGAGCTCCCATTTTCCAACAAACTATTATGGTGCTCTCTACCCAATGATGATATAAACTCTAGTTCCCTCGAATTCACCATGACTGATCTCATAATACGATCTGATAGTCCCCTAGCCCAGCAGAGGTGGTTTTACTAGGTTTCTCCTCTGTTTCGGAGCACCCGCCACACTATTCCCTTACTTTGAAAACCCTATCAGATCGTAGATGTAGTGGCATGTCCAGTAACCTGACACATATCCATTCTGGCTCAAAGTGCTGTGAGATACAAACTACTTCTGGTGATCACGAATGTAAATTTAGACCCATATTTTTCCTACTCCAACTCCCATTAAAGATCCTTCTTGCCTCCTCCTTTGATGGTAGTTCAAAAAGAACCTTTAGGCCATTCGTTTCAAAGACCCTGCAACTATTGTGAATCTGAGTTCATTGCATGTTGACATTTCCTGTGTTGCCCTTCAAATCTTCCACCAGACAATTTTGTCTCCAATAGTTTTTTGGCTGTGGGTTTCAGTTTCAGACTTATTTCTTCTTTGACCATCTTCTTGTTTTCATTGCTTCATCAAAGCTCCCTTGTTACTTCTCTTTGAGGAGTTGGGCCTTTCCTGTGAACCTTTAAATTTTGTGTGCAACATCCACCCGTCCTGTATCCTCCGGTCACCTTGCCTTGCACAGATAGCCATAAACCTACCATGAATTTTGAAGTTTTGAATCACTGAGTCTTCATATAGTTGATCCATCTGAGTCCATCTTTTGACCTTATTGCCATGACACTCCAACATGCAATCATCATACCACAGGTCCATGGTAGCATCTTTATGTTTATTATCAGTTTTCTGATGAAGTTCTTTCTCCTCTGCATCCATTCATACTAGATGCCCTAGCTGATGCAATTTCAGTAAGATTGAAAGATTTCGAGCCCACGATGAAGAGTAACTTCCTTGACATATTGGACGGAATGAGTTTTAAGACAATAATTCTAATCAATGATTGATAAACACACCTGAAATCAAGGATTAACAGAACTTACCTGGAAAAAGTAACCTAATTCGGAATCTTGGAGAAAAGTTGGACTTTCAATCTCCAAGTCTGCCAACTTTACCCGGATATTTGTCTCTTTTCTTTGCTTCTCTAAAGTGAGATACCTTTGCTATGTAAAACTACTGTAGTGTAGTCAATCTTCTTCTTCTTTTATTTTTTTGTTTGAGGGGGTGGAGGTTAAATTCTCCTTGTATTTGTGGTGAGGTTCGGCATATACCTTTACCAGTATTGTAAAAGTGAATAGAGGGGCCTTAATGCCATACCTCCACAGAACCTATATCAAGAGCAGACGTGCTGCTTTACATTTTCATTTTGTCTACAAAAGGTGATTCAGTGAGAACCTTCTTTAAGATTTAGCATATCTTGGTATTTTAACAGATAATTTAGTTTTATTAATTGATTTATTTATTTTTAAACTCAGACTATCGCACAGATTAAGTTTGCTCTGGAAGTTTGATATTTAGAAAGCTCAGCTCTATTTTTTTGTGTACTCCAGATATTTGCATAGATGGGAGCTGGATGCTGCTTTGGATGTTCTCACTATGTGCAGCTGCCACTTGCTTGGAAATGATCCTATTAAAGATAATGTATGCCCGTACTGCGGTTGTGTATTCTTACACTTGTTGCTATTTCTAGGCATTATTTTTGTTTCTGATTTATCTATATGTACTTGGATTTGCCTTGGAATGCTAACTTTATATCTGTTTTCGTGATGCATTGATGGTACAACTAGGTTGTTCAGATGAGACAAGCTCTCCAGAGGTACAGCCATATATTAAGTGCAGATAACCGCTTCCACAGCTGGCTAGAGGTTATTATTAGCTCATTCCTTGCTTATTATAGTTAGATTTTGGGGAACTGTAAGATTATAATCTTGTTCATGTTTCTAGAGCTCTTCTTTTTCTCTCCCCGTGTTTGTTTTCACCTTTTCATCTCATGTGAAGCATTTCTTTTGATTTTTTAGGTGGAGTCCGAGTGTAAAGAAGATCCTGAGGGTCTTGCCCTTAGACTAGCTGAGAAGGGAGCTGTTTCTGCTGCTTTAGAAGTGGCTGAAAGTGAAGGGCTATCTATTGAACTGCGCAGAGAGCTGCAGGGGCGTCAACTTGTGAAGCTTCTTACAGCAGATCCTTTAAGCGGTGGAGGTCCTGCAGAAGCTTCACGTTTTCTTTCTTCTTTACGCGACACTGCAGATGCTTTACCTGTTGCAATGAGTGCAATGCAGCTTTTGCCCAACCTACGCTCAAAACAGCTTCTTGTAATGACATTTCCTCCTATAACATTTCTTTACCAGAGTTGCTCTGAAATTGATTGCTATCAGCCTTTAAAAGTTCTCCTTGCAAATAATTCAGTTTTTTAGTTTATTTTATTTTTGTTTCTCTGAAGGTTCACTTTTTCCTGAAAAGGAGGGATAATAATTTATCAGAGTCGGAAGTTTCCAGGCTCAACTCCTGGGCTTTAGGGTTACGTGTTCTGGCTGCTTTGCCATTACCATTGCAGCAAAAATGCTCTCCCCTACACGAGCACCCTCATTTGATTCTAGAAGTTTTGCTGATGAGAAAACAACTTCAATCTGCATCTCTGGTAATAAGTTGCAAGTGTAGAGAAGGTTATTTTTTTCATTCTTGTCATTATCTTTGATGTGGTCTTGGTTTTTGTCTTGCAGATACTCAAGGAATTCCCCTCCTTGAGAGACAACAATATGATTCTTATATATGCTGCCAAAGCCATTGCTGTCAGCATTAGTGCTCCTTCCAGGGATCCGAGGATTTCAATTTCGACTCCAAGAGCAAGACAGAAGACAAAAATGGGAACACCTACAAGGTCATCATTCACTAGTAGCCTTAGTAATTTTCAAAAAGAGGCCCGCCGAGCATTTTCTTGGGTCCAAACTGGAGATAAAGGTGCATCAAAGGATACACACAGGAAGAGAAAGAGCTCTGGTGTAATGCAATCTGAGAGAGTGGCGTGGGAGCCAACTACTGGCATTCAGGAAGACCGTGTTACATTATTTTCTGCAGATGGGCAAGAACGGCTGCCTGCTGTTGCTATTGCTGAGATGTGGATGCTCACAGGTGACCCAAAGAAGGATGAAGCTGTCCGTTCTTCGCATCGATATGAAAGTACCCCGGATATTACTCTTTTCAAGGTATGGTTATTTTCTCTAATCAGTATGTTTCTGCTGGACCACACCTGGCACGAGTTTTGAGGTGGTTCTTTTGCCTCTGTTAACTGAAAATTTATTGATTCTGATTTTTCATAGGCGGAAAAGAATTCTTGCATTGCTAATTGTTTTTTGTCGCCCCTAGAATTAAATACTTCCTTTTAATTTCCGCAGTAGCAAATTTACTCTTCTCTGCATTAAAAAGTTTCTTTTTTGAGGATGGTGTTATTCAGAGATATGTATTAAAAGGTAATCAATCCATATGCTAGTAAGGTAATTATATAATTAAATACATAATTTCCTAAGGTGTCATATATAAACTATATGATTGTTATATTATTTTCCTTATTCAAGTACAATGAGTATAGATACATATTCACTTGATAATCTAGCAGGCTCCCTCAAACACAAAGTGGGGGAATCCAACTTGAGTTTGCTTATTTTGAAAATATAGAAAGTTGATACCTAAATCTTGCTGGAATAGTGCACAATTACCAAAAAGAAAAACGGCGCTGGAATTCTTTCCTCCGGAAATCCGTTGGCAATGGTAGAGCGAAAGAAAGTGCTTTTTGCACTATTCACGGAAAGGAATCTATTCTCAGTCACCAAAAAGAATATGGTCTTGCACATCTCAGAACATCATCTGTAACTTGAATTGGCAGAACAATAACAAGAAATTCATTAGAGTGCGTTAGCCCCGTTAAAGGTAGCAGCGCCGGTCACCAGAGAGATGATCGGTACTTGAACTATCCTAGAGAAAGGAGAGGTGCTTGAATGGTCATATAGAGTTAAGGGCACCAGTTGCCGAAGACAGGAGCATCATCGGGCACTTAAAGGAAGAATAAAAGAAGAAAACTGTGGCTGGACGGGCAGTACACATTGGCCCGCCGGTAACCGAAGCTATTTGAGTCTCTACCAAGATTGTAGAGAAGTGTGTGATCATCTCATCTAATAGCTTAAGCTGTAAGAAAGGGCACACTTCTATTCATTTAATTATTTCTTCAATAATGTGTAATACTGAGCCTTTCTAATTTTATGTGTCTGGTAAACATGACTATTTGATCAGGTAATTTCTCATTGTCTAAGTATTATTGTTATAACGATATAGTTGGACAGAAAGAATGAGTGGCTGCATAATTCATGCTGATCTTAGATGGCTGATGTGAATTTTGGATTGGGATGGTTTGACATGCAGGACGTTAATATTTTCATGATATTACCCCTCTTTATTGCAAAATGTGAGCCTTATGTCATGACAGAGGAATTTACGCCTTGAATTGCGTATGTTCTGTTTTTTCTCTTGTGGGTATTAAGCGATACCTTTCTGGCCTGGAGTTTGAGATTGTCTGAATAAGAGACTGAGTTTTTTCTGTATCTATGCTTTCAGGAATTGCTCTTATTCTAATTATGTTCTGCACTCTAAAACATGCTAATTTGACTGTTCTTTCTGAAATTCTTGATATTTTTACTTTGGATTTAAGGCACTGCTTTCAATGTGTTCGGATGAGAGTGCATCTGCCAAAGGTGCTTTGGACTTGTGTGTTGGCCAGATGAAAAGTGTATTAAGCTCCCTACAGTTACCTGAGAATGCAACAATGGAAACTATTGGCCGAGCATATCATGCCACAGAAACTTTTGTTCAGGTATCTACTCTGCACTCAATGAAGACTAAATGAAAATATTCATGAAATACTGCAGTAATATGCTGAGTTTTGATCTTGTAGGGCCTGCTTTTCGCGAAATCTCTCCTTAGAAAGCTTTCTGGGGGCACTGACTTGTCAAGTAGTTCAGAAAGAAGTAAGGATGCTGATGATGCATCTTCTGATGCTGGAAGCTCTAGTGTGGGTAGTCAGTCGACTGATGAGCTGTCTGAAGTACTGGCACAAGCTGAGACGTGGCTAGGACGTGCTGAATTGCTGCAAAGTCTTTTGGGTTCCGGAATAGCTGCCTCACTGGATGATATTGCTGATAAAGAGTCTTCTGAGCGACTCCGGAATAGATTAATTCTAGATGAAAGATACAGCATGGCTGTTTACACTTGCAAGAAGTGTAAGGTAGTATGGAAGATAATTTTTTTTATGTGCATGATTGTCCTCTTTGCACGATAAAGTAAATTCTAATTGGCAACTTACTCTCAGATTGATGTTTTTCCTGTATGGAATGCATGGGGTCATGCTCTGATTAGGATGGAGCGCTATGCACAAGCTCGTGTGAAATTTAAGTATGTAGGAATAATATTATTTCCTACTTTTTTCAACCACCTACAAAACCTATTTTTGAATTCTTGTCTCTGTACTGTTCTTACCATTTGACAATTTCTAGGCAAGCACTTCAATTGTACAAGGGTGATGCTGCAACTGTTATAATGGAGATAATTGGCACCATTGAAGGAGGTCCACCGGTAGATGTTTCATCTGTTCGGTCCATGTAAGATACTAAATATTTTTGTCTTTTTATATTTATGACTTAATATGAGGAATACATGAGATATCTTATCTGCAAATGCTGGTCCTGTTCTTTCTTTTATGCATGCAGTTGAATCTCCTCTTCTTCTTAGGTTATTTTAAAGTAGCAGCATTTAGGGGCTAGTGCTATATTTATAAGATGTCTTTGTTAAAGAATGTCCTAGATTTATTGTGCAAGGGGGTTCTAAGGGATTTATAATGCCTGAGCTACTCCACCCATTGCCTTAAAGTATTGGAGTTGAATGCTGAGAATTTTCACATTGGTAGGCCGATTACACATCTTTTCTCTATACCCACTCTTATCTTTCTGGACTCCTCTCTCAACACAATCCATCGATCTGCTGTGTGCCTCTCTCTGAGTTCAGCTCATCGAGCGATTAACTCTGTTCTAGAACCACTCCTTAGTTTGTCGAGTCTTTTCATTCTGGTCCAAGCTCACTCCTTAACCGTCAATCATACTCTCTGCTCCAGGCCCAGCTTTCAGCCCGTTGAGCCGCTGTGGTCTTCTCACACAAAAAAAGGTCTTCATTCTACCTGTAAACCATTGAATCAGGTTACACATGCAGGAGGGTGTTAAAAACATGTCCTACATGGATTATGTATGGTTCTAAACGGATTTATAATGTCCAGAGCTACTCTACCAATGGTCTTACGGATTCTGGTTGGATGATACTCTTTTAAAGCCACATCTTATGAGAGATAGTATTTAAATCCAACATCGAATTTGGTTGAAACGTAATTTTCTCTTCGACGATATTTTAGGTTTTTTTTATAGTATGTCTTCTGTTATTTGAGCTGTACATTTAGGAGAAAAATCAGTTGCTGCCACCATGGAGAAACCGTCTATTTTTTTTTTGTTATATTTATAAATCCTTTTCTTTTATTTTTCTGCTGGGTGAGAGGTACAGTGGTAGTTCATGTTTCTATTTTACTTGGCGATCATAGAATTCCACCTAGAATACCAAACTTTTGAATGGTTTGGCTGTTAAACTTTGCAATTTTAGTGCACTTTCTTCTAGTCTATTACATTATACCGAATTTTAATCTTCTGTTCTCCAGTTGCTGGTGCCGTATTGATGTTGATTGTTAGTCATTTTGTGTTTGAATAGTATCTGGTTTTCTTCCTGTTTTGAGAGTCTACTAACTGGTTTCGGCCTTTCGGGCATAGGGTACAGTAGATTTTGTAGACCATGTGATTGGAAGAATGAATTTTAAGTGGTTTGGAGTTGCTTTTGGCCATCTTGGCTGTTGTTATGTATTTTGTTTTCTCATTGCAACTTCCATCACCTCTCTTTTGAGCAATGCTATTCTTTCTAGCGCAACTTGGTCAATAATGTAAAGGTCTTCTCTTTGGTCACTCTTACTGTACTCTGACTGAGATAAACAAAAAATGCTTCACCCGGCTCATTTCTCTTTTGGGATGTTTAGCTTCTCAATTAAGGTTAAATTCTCATCTTGGTTTTTCTGACAACAATGCAAGGTATGAGCATTTGGCTCGAAGTGCACCAGCCATTTTAGATGATTCTCTCTCTGCTGATTCCTATCTCAATGTCTTATACATGCCATCCACTTTTCCTCGGTCAGAGAGATCCAGGAGATCTCAAGAAGCCTTAAATGACAGTTCTTCCAACAATACACACTTCGAAGATGGACCCAAGAGCAACTTGGACAGTGTTAGATATCTTGAATGCATCAATTATTTTCAAGAAGTAAGTCTCCTTTTACCTAGAACAGGTACACTTTGGGATTACTCTATTTTTTTTCCAAGATCCTCTACCCAATTGTTATCTCGATAAGCATGCTTGAAGCATCTGTATCAGTGTTATGTCAGAGTATTAGTTGTAGCAAATTGATCTTTGGTTATTCCCATTGTAACAATTGAATGAGCTTTGCATCAGTCTGAACTATAGTTTTCCCTTCATTATCTTGCATGAATGTGCACTATATATAGTTAATTAGTCAAAGAATGCGTTGTGTCTCTTCGTCTGTCAGGTATGAAGGCTGGGTTCTTTGTCTTTTTTCTATATCTTAGTCTTTTTAACACCAGGCTTCTTTATCTTTTAATTATCAAGCTTGGAGTTTGTAAATTACAAATGACAAATGTGTATAAGCTTTCAACTAGGATGCTTTAAATCTCTTGATACTGATTAATGTGATTGGAAAAAGAATTTTTAGAAAGAAATCATTTCCATAAAATAAGTTCCTGTCGACCTTATAAAAAAAATGACATCTCTTTTTCTGTTTTCCCCTTTTGTTTTGTTTTCCAAGAAATAAAGAAGAATTATAATCCTTGTGCACATAAAACTTAAGATTGTAAAAGGCAATGAAGTTTTACCAATGTTTGATGCTTCCAGAAAATAACTTATATCCTATTTTTCGGACGTATAAATTATTGCCCCTTTTAATGATATTTAAGGTTGTGAGAAATAATACACCGAAAAGTTATGTTATTGATTATATTCTATGTTACAATGAGCCTATTTATATGTATACATAACACATAACCTACACCTATTACATAAGGGACTAATTACATATATTCACATAACTATTCTAACACTCCCCCTCAAGCTGGTGCATATAAATCATATGTACTGAGCTTGGTACATATGTAGTTAATACTAGGACCAGTGAGGGACTTGGTGAAAATATCTGCAAGCTGATCATTCGACTTCACAAACTTTGTAGCAATAACTCCCGAGAGTATCTTTTCTCTAACAAAGTGGCAGTCAATCTCAATGTGTTTAGTTCTCTCATGGAACACTGGATTTGACGCAATATGAAGAGCATCTTGATTATCACACACAAGTCCCATCTGACTAATCTCACCAAATTTCAACTCCTTGAGCAACTGTTTGATCCAAATTAGCTCACATGTCGCCATAGCCATTACTCGATATTCTGCTTCTGCACTAGACCGAGTAACCACATTCTATTTCTTGCTCTTCCAAGACACTAAATTTCCTCCTACTAAGACACAATATCTAGACGTAGAGCGTCTATCAAAAGGTGATTCTGCCCAATCAGCATCTGAGTATCCAACTATCTGCTCATGGCCTCGATCCTCAAATAATAAACCATTGCCTGGAGCTGATTTTATATACCGAAGAATGCAGACAACTGCATTCCAATGACTATCATAAGGAGAATCCATAAACTGACTCACAACACTCACAGGAAAGGAAATGTCAGGTCTAGTCACTGTGAGGTAATTTAATTTACCAACCAACCGCCTATATCTTGCAGGATCGCTAAGAGACTCCCCCTGGCCTGGCAGAAGTTTAGAATTCGGATCCATCGGAGTGTCAACAGGTCTACAACCTGTCATTCCTGTTTGCTCAAGAATATCTAAGGCATCAATACCCAGAAAATACTGTAATCTGCCCAGATCCTTAGTCTGAAAATGCTGAAAGAGATGTTGCTTCAACTTACTAATACTATCCTGATCATTGCCGGTAACAATATCGTCAACATAAACGACCAGATAAATACAAAGATTTGAAGTAGAATGCCGATAAAACACAGAGTGATCAGCTTCACTACGAGTTATGCCAAACTCCTGAATAACTGTGTTGAACTTACCAAACCAGGCTCGAGAAGCTTGCTTTAGACCACATAGGGACCGGCGAAACCGACATACATGGCCACTAGACTTTCCCTGAGCAACAAAACTAGGTGGTTGCTCCATATAAACCTCATCCTCAAGGTTACTGTGAAGAAAAGCATTCTTAATGTCCGACTGATAAAGAGGCCAATGGCGAACAACATCCATGAATAGAAAAAGGCGGACTGATGCTATTTTAGCCACGGGAAAGAAAGTATCACTGTAATCGAGTCCAAATATCTGAGTATACCCTTTGGCAACAAGATGAGCCTTAAGTCGATCAACCTGGCCATGTGGACCAACTTTGACTGCATATACCCAACGACAACCAACAATCGATTTACACGAAGGAAGATGAACAAGCTCCCAAGTACCACTCGTATGTAAAGGAGACACCTCGTCAATCATAGCCTGTCGCCACTCGAGATGAGACAATGCTTCACCTATAGACTTAAGGATGGAAACAGAGGACAGAGATGATACAAATGCACAATGGGATGATGACAGACGATGAAAACTTAAACCGACATAATGAGGATTAGGATTAAGTGTGGACGATATACCTTTTCGTAGTGCAATCGATTGACTAAGAGGAGACAAGTCTGTAGTATTAGCAGGGTCAGGTGCAAGACGTAAATTAGTTGGGTTTGATGCTGGGCGCGGCCGAAGATGATAAGTCAGGAGTGGTGGAGCTGTAGAAGGTTGAACTGGATTAGGTGGTGGCACTTGAGCTATAGTTGGTGGCACTGGACTAGGTGATGACACTGGAGCTATAGGTGGTGGAGCTGCAATTGGAGCTGTAGGTGGTGGAGCTGCAGCTGGAGCTATGGAGGAAGATGAATGGGAGATAATGACTGAATCTCCAAAAGTCGGAACTGGTAGCACCTCAGAAATATCAAGTGATTACCTGGACCGGTGAAGTATCATTGGGTTTCAAAGAAGGTAACATCAGCACACATAAGAACCGCTGGAGGTCAGGAGAATAACATCGATATCCCTTTATGCACTTAAGAGCACAAGGAGCTAACTTATCTTTTTCTGGAGTAAGGTCATGAACAAAACACGTACTCCCAAAGACACGGGGTGCAAGAGAGAACAAAGGTAAGTGGGGAAACACTACAATGGCTTTGCCATCTAAGTGTATCTTCTCCCACATGCAGCTCATTGCTCTGTTCCAAAGTACTAAAAAGCTCGGTTATCCTTGGTATTTCTCAATCTTGAAGTAATCTTCTGAAAGTTGGATTCCATTCGTGTGTGGACCAAACCTCCCTTAGAGTGGCCTCCTGTTGTAGACTCAAACCATATAGATTAGGGAACATCACCATTAGACTGTCATTTCCCAATCAATTATCCTTCCAGAACAAAATTTTCCTACCATCTTTCATATTAAACTTCACTCTGCCTTTGAGATGTAGCTACAAATTCCTAATAGATTTCCACGGACTAATACCATAAGGAGTTGTCACTTCTCTAGTCAGCAGAACCCTTCTTTGCCTTACTTTGTTTTGTCACAGTGCTCCATAAAGCTTGTTCTTCTCTTGTGAATCTCCATGACTATTTCATTAACAGACATTTGTTTTGTTTTTCCAAGTTTTTCCATTTAACCAAATGAGTGTCTCTATTCTCTTTATTTGCCTGCCATAGAAAATTCCTTCTCAATGCGTCTAACTTCTTTTCCACTCTAACGGTTAGGGGAAAAAGGGACATCATATAGGTAGGGAGTACATCCAAAAGATTTTATTAAGTTACCCTGCCTCCCAGAGAAAGATACTGAGATTTAAGATAGCATTTTTCTCCCTCTCTAGATTGCCATAAGTATTCAGTTCAGGCTCCACTCTCTCAATTTGCTTTTGAGTGCTTTCAGCTTTCCTGCTAAAATATAGTCTGGTCTACCTGTAATATCAAAAGAGGTCCACCAAATCTTTACTCTATCACTGAAACCTTCAGTCTACCGCCACCAATTTTCAAACTTGAAATAAGATTGGTTGTCTCCCAGTAAGCACAATTTAAAACTAATGGAGAGCGGTCTGAAACAACTCTGGTAGGATCTCTATATTTCTGAACATATCATCCTGATCCTTTGTCACCACGAACCTGTCAATCCTATATTCCCCTTCCCATTGTGGTACAGTCAACTCCATATCATCAATACACTCCGAGGATTCTGACATTGGTTTGGTGCTTCTTGTTAGATAGTTATGTAAATAACCCTAGTCCCGTAAAGAATATGAGTAGAATATGTATGGTGTATAGTTACTTAATAGAAGATAAATAATATTTTTCTCGTGCTTTCTCAAATGGTACTAGAGCATACGTGAGAGATTCATCGATGTGCAAAAATACTAGCAACTCCGAGAAAAGAAAAACAGTCGTGCGAATTCCGGTGGCTGTCAGGCGTCAGTTCTTTTTCTGTTGGTGTTGTGCGAAAGCCAACACCACCGCAAGGTTAAGAATCCTCTGGCAAGCAAACCCCAGCCAAAATCTTCGGTAACAGACGTCACACGCGCAGCGCGCCGTCAAAAGCTACAGTTCTGCTGGCGTGTGCAGGTCCTTCCAACTACTTTCCCGCAAAACTTCTTGAGGACAGTTTGGTCGTGAGATGTTTCCGAGCCTACCCATCCAGGTTACACCAAATTCCAACAACTTTTTTATTTTCTGGCAAGTAATCGGTGGTTTCCAGCGTGAACAATGATTTTTCTTGTGTGAACAGTGTTTTCCCAAATAAAAAAAATCTCGAACTTAACCTGTTCTGATTTGGCATTCCAAGGTTAACCATACAACCTTTAGTCAAGATTTTAAGGGATTGGTTGTAGCAAAATGGGATCCAATACTATTTGTTAGATGGATTCTCTAGCAGATTATATTGAGTTCCTTCAGTACAAAGCATATAAATAGACATCTTCAGAGATAGCTTCCGTTGTTCAAACATGTATAGGGTGATTTATATCTCTCAATCTTTATCCTCCGATTCTTGGGTCATTCAATCTCTTCCAAGGCCAACGGGTGTCAAACCATGGCAACTAAAATAGGTCAAGCAAGTCCACTTCCTTCCTTACTTTTAGATTCAATTCTTTATGTTCCCGGTAGTCCTTTTAATCTCATAGCCAAAATTACTTAAATGCTCTGTTTTATTTCTTGATGACCTTTTTCTTATACAGGAACGCAGTACGGGGTAGATCATTGGTAACAAGTGTGAATCAAATGGACTTTATTACCTTATCCTTGCTAAATCACATGGACTCACATCTTGTCTTCCTTCAACAACTTATTATGTTACCGATTCACCAGATTTATCACATAAACGGTTGGGACATCCCAGTTTGTCAAAACTTAAAAAAATGATACTTGGTTTTGCTCACTTGTCCACTCTAGAGTGTGAGTCATGTTAGCTCGGTAAGCGTGCTCGTTCCTATTTCCCTTGGCGTCCTGATAATCGAGCAGAGTTACCTTTCACTTTAGTCCATTAAGATGTTTGAGGCCCTAGTCGGGTCAATTCTACCTTGGGATTCCGCTACTTTGTCAGTTTTATTGATGATTATTTAGGTGCACTTGGATATTTTTGATAAAAATCCATCTGAGTTTTTTTCTATTTTCTAGACCTTCCACACTGAAATTCAAAATCAATTTGGGATTTCTATCCGCACATTTCGTAGTGATAATGCCCTAGTGTATTTGTCTTACCCGTTTAAGCAGTTTATGAACTCTCATGAGATTGTTCATCAAACATCTTGTCCCTACACATTTCAACAAAATGGGATTGCTGAAAGAAAGAATAAACGTTTCACTGAAATTGCTTGTCCTTACTTATACAATCTCATATTCTGTTGCATTTTTGGGGAATGCAATTCTTACATCTTGTTATCTTATTAATCTTATGCCATCCTCAGCTATCCAAAATCAAGTTCTATTCTCTGTCTTGTTTCCCTACTCACCTTTGTTCTCTTTTCCACTTTTCCACCCCATGTCTTTGTCTTTGGGAGCACTTGTTTTGTTCATAACCTTACTCCAGGAAAAGATGAGTTAGCTCCTCGTGCTCTTAAGTGCGTATTTCCGGGTTACTCGAGAACGCAAATGGGATATCGATGCTATTCACCTGATCTCTAGCAGTACCTTATGTCTGCTGATGTTACCTTCTTTGAAACCCAATCATACTTCACAGGTCCAGGTGATTACTTAAATATTTCTGAGGTGCTACTAGTTCCTTCTTTTGGAAATTCAGTCACTATCTCCCATTATGTATTTGTATCATCTTTATCCTCTATTTCCATCCCTAAGTCTACATGTGAAGCATTGTCTCATCCAAGATGGTGACATGCTATGATTGACGAGATGTCTGCATTACATATGAGTTGGTACTTGGGAGCTTGTTCCTCTTCCTTCGGGTAAATCTACTATTGGTTGTCGTTGGGTTTATGCAGTCAAAGTTGATCCAGATGGCCAGGTTGATTGACTTAACGCTCGTCTAGTACCAGTCCGCCTTTTTCTATCCATGGTTGTTGTTCGTCACTGGCCTTTTTCTACGTCTGGACATTGTGTTTTAGTAGGAGATAATTTGGCATCTTGGAAGAGCAAGAAACAGAATGTGGTTGCTCGGTCTAGTGTAGAAGCAGAATATCGAGCAATGGTTGTGATAACATGTGAGCTAATTTAGATCAAACATTTGCTCAAGAAGTTGAAATTTTGTGAGATTAGCAAGATGAAACTTGTGTGATAATCAAACTGCTCTTCATATCGCATCAAATCCTATGTTCCATGAAAGAATTAAACACATTGAGATTGGTTGTCACTTCGTTAGAGAAAAGATACTCTCAGGAGATATTGCTACAAAGTTTGTGAAGTCGAATGATCAACTTGCAGATACTTTCACCACGTCCCTCACTGGTATGAACCGGCTTGAGGGGGAGTGTCAGATTGTTATGTAAATAACCCTAGTCCCACATGGAATGAGTAGAATATGTATTGTGTATTGTTATTGTGAGAATGCACGGGAAAATATATTATTCACATATCTTCACAAGGATACAATAGGCCCTATATATATATATACTACATGTCCTACTAATACATATGGGATTAGAGTTATTTACTACTATTTAACTACCAAACTAACACTCCCCCTCAAGCTGGTGCATATAATCATATGTACCGAGCTTGTTACATATATAACTAATATGAGGACCAGTGAGGGACTTGGTGAAAATATCAGCAAGTTGATAATTCGACTTCACAAATTTTGTAGCAATATCTCCTAAGAGTATCTTTTCTCTGATGAAGTGACAATCAATCTCAATGTGTTTAGTCCTCTCATGGAACATCAGATTTGATGCAAGATGAAAGGCAGCTTGATTATCGCACACAAGTTCCATCTGGCTGATGTCACCAAATTTCAACTCCTTGAGCAATTGTTTGATCCAAATTAGCTCACATGTTGCCATAGCCATTGCTCGATATTCTGCTTCTGCACTAGATCGAGCAACTACATTTTGTTTCTTGTTCTTCCAAGACACCAAATTGCCTCCTACGAAAACACAATATCCAGACGTAAAACGTCTGTCAGAAGGTGATCCTGCCCAATCAGCATCTGAGTATCCAACGATCTGCTCATGGCCTCGATCCTCAAACAATAACCCTTTGCCTGGAGCCGATTTTATATACCGAAGAGTGCGGACAACTGCATCCCAATGACTATCACAGGGAGAATCTATAAACTGACTTACAACACTCATAGGAAAGGAAATGTCAGGTCTAGTCACTGTGAGATAATTTAATTTACCAACCAACCGCCTATATCTTGCAGGATCGCTAAGCAGCTCCCCCTGTCCTGGCAGAAGTTTAGAATTCGGATCCATCGGAGTGTCAATCGGTCTACAACCTGTTATTCCTGTCTCCTCAAAAATGTCTAAGGCATACTTCCGTTGTGATATCACAATACCTGAGCTAGACTGAGCGACTTCAATAACCAGAAAATACTTTAGTTTGCCCAGATCCTTAGTCTGAAAGTGTTGAGAGAGTTGTTGCTTCAATTTAGTAATACCATCATGATCATTGCCGGTAATAACAATATCATCAACATAGACCACTAGATAAATACAGAGACTCGAAGCAGAATGCCGATAAAATACAGAGTGATCAGCTTCACTCCGGTTCATGCCAAACTCCTGGATAACTGTGCTGAACTTACCAAATCAGGCTCAAGGAGACTGCTTTAGACCATAAAGTGACCGGCGCAAGCGACATACAAGGCCATGAGACTCCCCCTGAGCAACAAACCCAGGTGGTTACTCCATATAAACTTCATCCTCAAGGTCACCGTGTAAAAAAACATTCTTAATGTCCAGCTGATAGAGAGGCCAATGGCGAACGACATCTATGGATAGAAAAAGGCGGACTGATGCTACCTTAGCCACGGAAGAGAAGGTATCACTGTAATCGAGCCCAAATATCTGAGTATATCCCTTGGCAACAAGACGGGCCTTAAGTCGATCAATCTTGCCATCAGGACCAACCTTGACTGCATACACCCAGCGACAACCAACAGTAGATTTACCTGAAAGATGAGGAATGAGCTCCCAAGTACCACTCGTATGTAAAGCAGACATCTCATCAGTCATAGCCTGTCGCCATCCTGGATGAGACAATGCTTCACCTGTAGACTTAGGGATGGAAATAGAGGACAAAGAAGATATAAAAGCATAATAGGGTGATGACAGACGATGATAACTTAAACCGACATAATGGGGATTAGGATTAAGTGTGGTCCGTATACCTTTCCGAAGTGCAATCGGTGTACTAGGAAGAGACAAGTTCGCAGTAGGAGCAGGGTCAGGTGCAGGACGTGAATCAGCTGGGCCTGATGCTGGGTGCGGACGACGATGATAAGTCAGGAGTGGTGTTCTTGTGGCTGTGGAATGGGTAAGACTTCTGTGGCGGAAGGTGAAGGAGGAGCTGTAGTAAACTCCTTAAAGGTCGGTATAGGTAAGACCTCAGATATATCAAGGTGGTCAGAAGAGGTAAAGAAAGGTTTAGACTCAAAAAATGTGACATCTGACGACATAAGGTACTTACGAAGATCAGGTGAGTAACAACGATATCCCTTCTGAACACGAGAATAACCAAGGAAGACATACTTGAGAGCACGAGGAGCTAACTTATCTTTCTCAGGGGCTAAGTTATGAACGAAACAAGTGCTCTTAAAAACACGAGGGGGAAGAGAGTATAAGGGTGACTGGGGAAACAATACTCAATACGGGATCTTATTCTGGATGGGAGATGAAGGCATCCGATTAACCAAATAACAAGTTGTGACAACTGCATTGCCCCAAAAACGCAGCGGAACATGAGATTCAATGAGAAGTGTGTGAGCAGTCTTAATGATGTGCCTATTCTTTCTCTCTGCAACCCAATTTCGCTGAGGGGTATAAGGATAAAAGGTCTGATGAATAATTCCTTGAGAAGTCATAAATTGCTGAAATTGAGAAAATAAATATTTTAAGGCATTATCACTGCGAAAAGTGCGAATAGAAACACCAAATTGATTTTTGATTTCAGCACAAAAATTCTGGAATATAGAAAACAACTCAGAACGATCTTTTATTAAGAAAATCCAGGTACATCTTGAATGATCATCAATGAAACTAACAAAATAACGAAATCCCAAGGTTGAACTAACTCTACTAGGACCCATATATCATAATGAACTAAAGAAAAAACAGACTCTGCATGACTCTCAATACTACGAGGAAAGGAGGCTCGGGTATGTTTCCCGAGCTGACACGACTCACAATCTAATGTTGATAAACTAGACAAACTAGGCACCATCTTCTAAAGCTTGGATAAGCTTGGATGTCCTAAACGTCTGTGAATTAGGTCCGGAGGATCTGTAACTAGACATGCCTTGGAGTAATTGAGTGAGTTAAGGTAGTAAAAGCCTTCCGATTCAAGTCCTGTTCCAATCGTCTGTCCAGTACTGCGGTCCTGCATAATAAAAGAATCATCAATAAAATATATACCACAATGGAGGGCACGGGTCAAACGACTAACAAATGCAAGATTAAAAGGACAACTAGGTACATAAAGAACGGAATCTAGAGTGACAGAGGGTAGGGGATTCGCTTGTCCAACTCCTTTTGCTTTAGTTTGAGACCCATTGGCTAAAGTAACAGTGGGAAGAGACTGTGAATACCCAATATTTGACAAAAGTGATTTATTACCAGAGATATGATCATAAGTGGCTGAGTCCACAACCCATTNGCAAGATTAAAAGGACAGCCAGGGACATAAAGAACGGAATCTAGAGTGACAGAGGGTAGGGGATTCGCTTGTCCAACTCCTTTTGCTTTAGTTTGAGACCCATTGGCTAAAGTAACAGTGGGAAGAGACTGTGAATACCCAATATTTGACAAAAGTGATTTATTACCAGAGATATAATCAGAAGCGGCTGAGTCCACAACCCATTGTCCAAGAGTACTAGACTGGGAAGCACAAGTAAAAGAATTACCAGCAATAGAAGTATCAGTCTGCTACTTGTGGAGATGTCTGCTTACTTGCTCGATACTGAAGGAACTCATTATACTACTCTTGAGATAAAAAAAATCCCTGGTTACCTGTAGTCTCGGTCTGAGCAACATAAGCATTTTTGGGTGGACGACCATGTAAAGAATAGCACACGTCACGAGTGTGTCCAAGTTTATGACAATAAGAGCACTTGGGTCTAGATCTTCCAAAATGACCTCCTCCTCGTCTATTCTCCATAGTTGGAGATGCCCGATTGTCCACTGACTGGGAACACTGGGTGACTTGGTGCTGTAGCAAGGGGAAGTAATCGAGAGAATAATTCATCAACTGTAGGGACAGTCGGACTAGCCAAAATCTGATCGCGTATTGAGTCAAGATCTTAGGAAGTCCAGCAAGTAAGAACTAGAAACATCTTTTGTCGCTGTTCTTGTTGCTTTTCAACACTAGCAGAGACTGACATCAACTTCTCAAATTCCTCCGTGACTACTTGTACTTGTCCCAAGTAAGTAGACATATCTAATTCATGTTTCTTTAAATTTGTTATCCGCGATAGCACATCATAGAAACGAGATATGTCATTAGTGTATAAAGTGCGAGCCTTTTTCCAAACCAAATAACATGTCTGGAATGGACGAAACAAGGGCATTAACTTGGAATCAATAGATCGCCACAGAATACTGCATAATTGAGCATCGATCTTCTCCCAAAGTGTTTTGGCTTTTTCATCTCCTTCGCTAGACTTCTCGATTAGATGATCTTGAACACCTTGACCTTTACACCACAACTCGACAGACAAAACCCAAGCTAAGTAGTTTGAACTTCCCATTAAAGGTTCTGAGGTAATCATTACACCGGAACTGCCAGAGCCCGGGTTTTTAGACCCGAAAGCATCAACTCCCAAAGACATCGTTGGATTGAAGAGATGTCTATAAAATTATCACCAAATAATAGAAAAAATCAATTGAAAACTCCCCGAAACAGACGAAGGAGACACTGTTTTGCCGGCAAATTAGTGTAGCTGGAAAGAATCAATTACTGTAGCTGCTGGAAAACAAACAGTGTAGTCGCTGGAAAAACTCAAAGTTGTCAGATTCAAACGAAAACAGTATGGGTAGGGTCGGAATTAGTAGGCGACCCAACTGTTCTGAAGAAATGTCTTCAAAAAAATGCCGGAAGTGGTCGTGCGCCGGCGCGTGAGCTCACGCGCTCGCCGGAAACCTAGCTTCTGACGACTCGTGAGGATAGTTCTGCCGGAGATTTTCACTGGGGTTTGGTCGCCGGACGATGACGGATCTTGTGGTAGTGTTGGATTTTGCACAATACTGACGGAGAGATAATGCAAACAACTTTGAAAAAGTCGTCGTGTATTCTAGTTTCCGGATGTGTCTCACCACCACGGCTCTGATACCATGTGAGAATGCACTGGAAAATATATTATTCACATATCTTAACAATGATACAATAGGTCCTATATATATATAATACATGTCCTTCTCCTAATACATATGGGATTAGAGTTATTTACTACTATTTAACTATCAAACTAACAGTTATAAATAGGGCTATTGTAAAACACTTAATGGAAGATAAATAATATTTTTTTCGTGCCTTCTCACACTTCTAACACAATTCCTCTTCTCATAGGGGAATCTAACTATGTGAATATCACCAGCTAAAACTCATGGTCCATTGAATAGTCCCCTAGCAGCCCCAATCTCCCACCACTCCTCTTGCCTTTCTTTGTCACAGTCAGGGGCATAAATCCCTGTTAAGTTCCAATTAAGGTCTTGCAGTTGAGAAAAAAATTGCAGGTTAGGGTAAATGCTCCAGTAGCCACAATCTCCCCCTCCCAAACTTTGCTATCTGATATAATTAGGATACCCCCTCTAGTTCCACCGACCTCCAATTGTGCAAATTTGACTCCCCTATTCCGTCATAATTGTTTGACTTTATCTGTAATATACCCTACTAATTTTGTCTCTTGAAAACAAAAAATATCAGCCTTCCATTTAAGGATCAAGTTGTTTATCACCCTTCTCGTATCCATGCGGTTCTGCCCCCTCACATTCCATGATAGAATTTAATATTCATTAATCCACATTAATCTCTTCTCTCCCTCTGTTTCTGGTTCCATTACTTCTGAATTTCATGTCAATAACCAGCCCTTTCAATTCTTGCATGCCTTTCTTTTTAGGAGTAGCAGCAATTGAAAATTCTTCCTCGTGTCTCTTTACTTGCCTACTGTTGTCGATTTTCATGAACATGCCATTGCCTCCTTTTCGCACCCCTGGAAATCAATCCCAAATTGCTTGCTTAATTTGATCTCATTCTGATAGACCCATAATGATGTGTCCAGTTCCCCTCTATCTCATCCCCTGTTGTGTGTATTTTTAGAGGTTCAGCTTCCTCAACCTGCCAGATGTATATTTCTGTTGTCCCCATTATTTGCATGTCCCTACTTATAAACATGTATTTGAGTCAGTGTATATATACAAATATACCATCATACTTGACATCTTGAAAGAGATTATGTAATGGTAACATTCTTTCATAGAATTTTTCGTTAGTTATAGAAACAATCGTTTCATGTTCTTCTAACTTGTGAAAAAATGTATAGCATGGTAGAAAAGGGTCAACATTTGGGCTCTTGCTAGAATAGGAAGCATATGTTGTAAATCGGATGGGAGGACTATTGTCTTTGGAGATTGAATTAGTTGTTTCCTTCCTCTTGGACGAGAGCACAACTTAAATGTTTAGATACTTGCTATGCATGGCTCTTCCCTCCGTCACCACCTTGCTCAATTTTTTTCTTCATCCTTCCATATTGTTCTTCTGCTTATTGATCTAGCAAATCTTCATTTTTTTCATGTAGAGCAGTGAGGCATGCTTGATATCTGTATAACCACTGATGTATTACACTTTGAAATGCAGTATGCTCGTCAACATCTGCTTGATTTCATGTTTCGACATGGGCATTACAAGGATGCTTGCTTGTTATTTTTCCCTCCCAATTCTGTTCCTCCACCTCCTCAACCATCTTCAGGCGTTGTTACTTCATCTTCTTCCCCTCAACGACAAGATCCTTTGGCAACAGATTATGGGACCCTAGATCTATTGTGTGATTTGTGCACTGCTTATGGAGCCATGCCTGTTTTGGAGGAAGTACTGTCAGGAAGAACTTCAAATATAACATCACAGGATCCATCAGTGAACAAACATACAACTGCAGCACTTTCTCGCATCTGTAATTACTGCGAAACTCACAAGCATTTCAATTATTTATATAAGTTTCAGGTATTATTCACTATCTTTTGCTTTGAAATCTTTCATTTGCAAATATAGAGTAAATGGTGACCCTGTTGTGTTGTCGAGGCTGATGTTAAATTTCTTTACATGTGCCTCTGGAATTATAGACCTTTAATTGATGGGGAAAAAATTAATAGGCTAGTGAAATACATCCATTTCATCAGAAACACTTGACGAAAGATTGACTAAGAGTGGACTGCCTCTCTGATCTAACTTATTAGGCTGTAACCCAGTTTTTAAGAAATGCTTCAGCTTTTAAGTAAAAACATTTTGCCAATTTCTTTAGATTTCATGTATAGGTTCCGGTAGTGCTGGTTTCTTAGTTTAGGTGCTTTGGTAAACCTCAAGAAGCTCAATCTTTCTGTTTTTCCACAGGCTTCACTCCAGAATTTGATCATATTCTCTGATAGGCTGCCCTAGTCGATTTGCTTCCATTTTCTGTATATACTAATGCCATGTCTCCGTCCTGTGTATTTAAAAATTGCATGATGATCAGGTGACAAAGAAGGATCATGTGGCAGCTGGGCTTTGTTGCATACAATTGTTTATGAATTCTTCTTCTCAGGAAGAAGCTATAAGACACTTGGAGAACGCCAAGGTCAGTCCATTTTAAGAATTTGTTCTGCTGCACATCTGCTTTGTAGATGGTGTTTATGGTCATCAATGAATTATTGGTTTTATAGAGCTGTGCTCTCTTTTCTCTGTCCTAGTTGTCGAACCAAGTTTAGATGCTTAGGGAAGCCAAAAAATACTGGCAAGGTGCACTTTTATAAGCAGCGTGTGTAAGGAATGCAGACCTGAATAATGACTGGTTACTCCTTGAATTGGACCATTCTTGAAATAGAATTCCTAATTTTTTTTTTTTTTTTTACTATATTTGCAACTTCGAGATTGAAATTTGATTGTGAAAAATGAAAATTCTTAATTAATGGAATCAATTGAAGCACTTATTTATTAGTTCTAAATATAGCAGACAGTTTCATTGGTCTAATTTGGGACCTTAGAATGGATTTTGACTCTATATGACAAACATATCAAGAAAAAGAATAAGAAAGCGTCCGTAGATTTATTTGTGCCGTCTGAAGAGTTGTATGAGGTGAACGTTTCACATATGGTTATGTGATAGCGATTGATGCAGTGATGCTATCATAGACTATGATTATCTAACAGTTAAAGTATAGTTGATATAGCAGAATGTCAAAATATGATTTGGTGGTGAAATTTGTCTGAAATTCTAGGATAGTCGCGAGAAATCCGGCTTAATTTATTTCCTTATGTTTTGACACTTATATTTCCACAGAAAGACCTTATCAGGATCCTTATAATATCTAATTGCGTATATAAAAAAATTGGTTTATAATGAATTCTTATTAGAAATGGTATGAAAATTCTTTTAGCAAAAAGTTGATTGCGTGGTCAAATATATTTGTGTCTGTTGTGTGTGTGTATATATAGTTATTTATTATATTCTTATTTATATTACTTTAATTAGAATGTATTAGTTTTTATGTCAGATAAGTTAGTATCAGCAATATGGTCTTACTGAGACTTCTTTAGGAAAATCTTATCCACCTATACCTTGTATTTATAGTATATCTGTATCAATAGTATATAAAAGCAGAAATTACATGGACATAAGTATAGATTATGGTATTTATACATCAGTCGAATATATGCATGGGTACGTAGTTTGAGATGATTGATGCTCGACATAAATGACACAGGGTATATATAACCTGACAGTTCACTGGCACCTCAATTGCTTTGTAAACATATTTCTTCTTCTTGTGAATTATCACAAATTGTTTTCTCTTTTGCTATTTCTTTATGCATTGCCAGCAGATCTGCTGTTTCCATATTCTTTATCTGCATCTTTTGATCATCCCCTCTTTCCCTATGCAAGGATTGCTTTCAGGGTTTTAGTTGCTAACTTGTGCTCTAACTCCTGTGTGGTCTGCTTATTCTTCATTTATGATGTAGATGCATTTTGAGGAAGGCTTGTCAGCGCGACATAAAGCAGGAGAGTCTACTAAGCTTATTACCAAGGGCATCCGAGGAAAAAGTGCCTCTGAGAAACTAACTGAAGAAGGACTTGTCAAATTTTCTGCTAGAGTTGCTATTCAGGTAAGCATGGGATGCTAATAAACTGAGATTGGAAATATCTTCACCTGTCAGCCAAATGCAGTTAGGTGCATACCATTGTTGCTTTCTTGTTGCTTCTTTCATTTTTGATGTTCTGTTTTCAGAACCTTATTCTCTGTTATCCGAGAGTTGACGCTCTGAAATATAGCCCTTTTAATTTCACACGTAACTTCTGTAAGAATCCAGAATAACGGGAGGTTCTTCTCAGAAAATCAAGATGTTTGAATCCTGCATTTCATTTCTTACCTCTATCAATAGCATATAACTCTCGTTCATTACTAGGAAAATTCCTTCTGTCAAAATGAGCCATTTACTGATTAGAGAGGATGGAGGAAACAGGATTTGTAAATGACTTCTGACATCAGATCTAATGATAATGCTTCTAACATCATCAGTATGTGGATTGGACATGATCATTAGCACTCATAAGGGTTTGATGCTTAAGTTGTTTCACGTCTATCTTGAGTTCATGATTGTTTATGCTTCCTGATTTGCAGATAGATGTTGTCAAATGCTTTAATGATGCAGAAGGACCACAGTGGAAACATTCACTTTTTGGGAATCCAAATGATCCTGAAACTTTCAGGTGTGTTAATCTTGGGTTTTTGTGCATTTGTTTTTAATGAAATATTACCAAGCTCAAATAAAATGAAGAAAAAGAAGAGAAGAAGTTTTTCTGGGACATTAACCAAAGTTTCAATGTTCAGCGTAGGTGTTCAATACTCGGACTCTGGTAGAAAAGAAAAAGAAGTGGTGTAAAATATTTTGCTTGAAAATAGCTGGAATAGGCGGTGCCACAGGAATGGTTACTACAAAGATACAACACCACTAAATTATGAAAAGGGAAAAACTTCAACCGCGCAGGACTATTTAGGTTTCCTATAAAGATGGTTGAGGCTCTAATTCCATGTAAAATGAGGATTCGTTTTTGTGTGGAGTGTCGAAAATGTACAACAGGGCTCTTATATAGGAGTTTAGTCTACATGAGGTTTATAGAGGAGTTTAAACTACATGAGGTGATGAAACTTTAGACTACATGAAATAGAGGAAGTTATTACTTCAGAAAAATTACATAAATACCAAATTTTAAATAATAACAGAATTGGGAAGAATTTTTATATTATTGACTTAGATATATACTAACACATATATTTAACATTGCCAACATTATCCCTCATGACTAGATAATTTATATTTGTTGAAATGCAGGAGGAGGTGTGAAATTGCAGAGACTCTTGCTGAGAGGAATTTCGACTTGGCTTTCCAGGTGATCCATGGGTTCAACCTTCCAGGTAGTTCATGTACTTTCAACTTTCTTCAAAAATTTTCCAGGGTATGCTCCCGTAGTAGAACTTACTATTGGTTTGTGCTCAACTGTTTCAGCTGTTGACATATATGCTGGTGTTGCTGCATCACTTGCTGAGAGAAAGAGGGGAAGCCAGCTCACGGAGTTCTTTAGGAACATTAAAGGCACCATTGATGATGATGATTGGGATCAGGTATTTTTATGAATGCAGTTGTCTTCAATGTGTGTTGCTTTGTCTATTCCGCAACAGATGATTGACCTGTCTTTCCCCTTTTCTTTTTTGTAACTCATTTCTTGAGGAATGCTCGTATTTGGGAGGGTCAAGTATAATAAAGTGTGTGGGGGGGTCGGGGGCATAGATACTAAACTAGTGTACTATTTATTTTGTTGTTAAAGTGGCATGTATCAAGTCTACTCCACTTCTCCTGGTTCAACTGTTATATTTTAGAACAGCTTTAACTAGCACCCACAATGGTAACCTATTTCAATGATCTTATGCTTCATGATTGTTTAACGGTCACTAAGCCAAGTACTAAAGCTTGGAATTGATAACCTCCTCTGATCGTTCTGTCATTCATTCAGGTATTGATAATTAATCTTTTGTTAGAGCAGAGCATCTTGGTTGAAGAGCTCTGAAGTCATTATTCTAAATTTCATCTTGTCAACAGTAGATTGCATAAGAACATCCCAAGAAGCCAAACGTTAATGGATTCTATTATTTTTCCAACAATAGAATCTGATTTATAAGGATAGTAGTATTTCTATCTAAACTTAGTTTTGTACTGCTTGGTTTCTAATTAGACTAGTTTCTAAAGATCTGATGGCATATTTAACGGATTCTATTATTTTTTAGGTTTTGGGAGCAGCCATCAATGTGTATGCAAACAAACACAAAGAGAGACCTGACCGCCTGATTGACATGTTGACTAGTAGCCACAGGTCAGTTTATTTATGAAAGTTGTACTTCCATCAGGATGCATGTTAGACTCTTTTAAATACAGGGCAGTATATTTTCTACTATTGCATCTACTCTAAATCTTAAGGAATTAAAGTCTGGAGATTAACCAGATCATTGAGGATGAGATCACGGGCAATGTAAAGTTGCATCTCGTATGCTGCAAAAGTTCGGAAAAATTTACTTAGCATTGCACATGATGATCTTCAATATGCAGATGAATAATATCAGGTCAACAACAAAATATTTTCATGTGCATACGTAAAATAAATAAAGTGAAGTGTCTGTTCTCTAACAGATCAAGCAACTAATAGGTTAAGCTTTTAAGATGAGACGGTCTGCACAATTCAATAATATACTTTTAATTTCTATGCTCTTAATTAAAAACTAGCTGGTAAACTTTGAATGCCTTCTCATTTTTTAGCTTGGCTTTCCCAGGAAAGTACTTGCTTGTGTTGTCTGCGGGCGTCTCAAAAGTGCATTCCAAATTGCATCCAGAAGTGGAAGTGTGGCTGATGTTCAGTATGTTGCACATCAGGTTCGTTACGATCATGAACTTCAGAGGTTAAATATCTATTCCAATCGGCGTATTTGTATTTTAAGGAATGCACATGCGTGATAATGTTTTAACTGCTTTTCGTTCATATACTGAGGGCCCATTTTGGAAAACTCGACATATTGATTTAAGGTATTCCAAACTAAATGCAACGACTTCTTAACCGATGCCAAGGATAAATTTGTAAATGTTTTAGGTGAGTAATATTTAGAACCTTAATAACCAAATTAGGAATGTCAACTTGATAGCTGAAAACAACCATGTACCTCAACAGGTTATTTTGGCTATTTGATATCCTCAGTGTGTTTATACATTCAGCTATGGTAAATAATTTGAAGGTGGTTAATCTTTAATGGAAAATTTGTTCTGTAAACACTCCTGTCCTACAAGTTTCTTTTTCCGACGTACTTATCAAGTTAGTCTCTACCTCTACAAGATGTTTCTGCAGCCAGTATGCAGCATGTGGGGTTCCATAGAATAGCAGATTTCTGAACTTCTGAATCTGTTTTTTCATAGGTATATAGATCAGGAAATATATGGTTTTGGTGTGTTTGACGTTTGTCTCCTTAGTTATGCCTTTGAGAAACTGGAAGAATAGAGTAGATACCATTTGATTCTACCTTTATGAAATGCGTACCTATATTTTTTACGAGTTTTACTGGAATTTTAATATGGTACTTTTGGTTGTTTTTTAGGCGTGAAGATGTTTCTTTTCTTTCTTTTTTACTATTATATTTTGTAGGATAGGGGTCCTGACTAAGTTTACCACTTCTTTGCTGATTTCTCTTTCTGTCTGACTCTCAACGCAGGCATTACATGCTAATGCACTTCCAGTTCTTGATATGTGCAAACAATGGCTCGCTCAGTACATGTAGTCTGGGTTCTAGAATGTGAAGTTGGTTTGAAGTGGTTGCGGCTTACTGTGCAGAAATTTTGTTTTCTGCAGCAGAATGTAAGGTCATTGTCAAAGATATGCTGGTTGCTTTGTTTCAGATTGGCAACATAGCTTGCTCAATGGCACAATCACTTTAGAAGTGCGTGCTTGGTTTTACATTTGGGATGTAGCTTTGGTCATCGTTGTGGTTTCATATTTCTCATCCAGCTTATCCAGTGTGCATGCAGTCAGTTAACGTTATCACCATTTTAACGAGTACGACATGGTGTAATCCTTCCTCTGACAGCATGGCGCTGCCGCACGAGCATCTCAAGTCCCTTTGATCAAAGCATGAAGCCAAATTCCTATATATTCTGATGTCAAGGATTGAACTACATATTTGAAGTTGCTCAAAGCTGGGAAGTTGCAGAAGTCTGGATTTGTGGTTGATTTTTCTTATGTTCGATTTTTTCATCTGTATATAAAGAAACATATAAAGAGCGGGCATCCATTTTTATTAGGTCGGGGTCCAACTCCCTCAAACTCCTTATTTTTTTATTTGTTTGAGGGAGGGGCCATTGTGCCTTTTCAATTAACTTTTTGGAACCATAATATGTATATCCTTTAGATTTGAACAGAGCTGAAAAGGTGTTTCTTGTTTGGGTGGTTCTCCAAATCGTTGTACCAAAAATTCTGGACAGATATATACTCTCTTTCGTTAATCTGTTTCATTGTTTTTCTTGTGTGTTTTTATTTCCGTTGACGTTTCATCTGAAAACTAGAAAGATATTATATCTTTTTACTGGAAGAGACGTGTGGCAAGTGAATATGCTGTTATAATGTTAATTTTTATCTGATACTCTTTCAATTTGAATCTGTTCCTAAATAAAGTATCTTCCTACATTTACACCCCTTTAATTTTAAATTTTACCCTTAATGAAAGGAAAAAGGGTTAAGTTTGTCCTTGTATTATTTGAATTGGAGCAACTTTGTCCTTGGTTATGCTTTAGGCTTAAATATGTTTAGTGGTTATTAGTTAGTTGTAGCTACCATTTACTACATTACTTTTTTCGAGTGTATTCGATCTATTTAAGCTACTATATTCACGAATACAGTAGCATTTCTAGGCGTGAAACAGGGGATTACAGCTAGATAGATTATTGTATTCGAGTGTATTCACGGCGTGAAACAGGGGATTACAACTGTTTTTAAACGGAAAGTGAATCAACTAACATAATAGACTCCTAATATAACTCAACAAACTCAATTATAACACACACAAAAATAAATTTTCACAAATCACTATTGTTTAGTTGTTATTAGCTAGTTGTAGCTACCATTTACTATATTAATTCCTATAGATATGTTTTCAGGTTTTTTAGAGTATTCGATATGTTTAAGCTACAATAGCATTTCTAGGCGTGAAACAGGGGATTACAGCTAGACAGATTATTGTATTTGACTGTATTCACGGCGTGAAACAGAGGATTACAGCTAGACAGATTATTATATTCGACTGTATTTACAACGTGAAACAGGGGATTACAACTGTTTTTAAACGGAAATTAAACATAATAGACTCCTAATATAACTCAACAAACTCAATTATAACACACAAATTTTGTATTTCCTGTTATAAAAAAGATTATCAACTGAAAAACACCCTAAAAATATAGCAATCTTCAGAGAAATTATATAATTACATTGAATATAGTTAAATACATAAAAATACATTGAATACATAAAATATAACAGGCTATCTATAGTGCAAAGACATATGAATACATACTGCAGATATATTTGAATACATATATACATCTGAATACATAAATCATATTAATTAAAAAAGTTATATGAATACATTCATGGAATATAGCGAGACGGTGAATATAATAAAATATATGGAATACAACGAGATACAATAAAAAAAATACAATAAATACAATAAAATACATAAAAATATAACGAGATATATTGAAATACACTTAAAAAAAAAAGTAACAGAATCTTCAAGTTGCTCGGCCCCAAACTTCGTCGTCTTTATTCAAGAACAACCCTAATGTCGTCTCGTTGAGCTGCAGCCCTAACCAAACATCTTTTGCAGCATCAATACTATTTCATTGTGTTGTTCGTCGTGATGTCTTCCATTCCAATCACTGCTTATAATTCCAACGGACTCCAATGGAGAGAGCAATACCTGTACGAATGCTCCACAACTCCACCGCCGATCTACTGACATGGTCGGAGGTCCCGCCGGCAAATAACTTCCCCGTCTCCACCGCCCGCCTCCGTTAGTGGCTCTCTCTCCGGTTAATAAACCCCCCATCTCCATCTCATCTGTTTGAATTGATTCACAAGCTAGGTTTTAAGTGGGACTCTTCTCCTAACCCCGTGAGTTAATCCAATCAAGTTATTGAAGCTTTTGAGCTATGGGCGAACTGTTCAATAAGACCCGAGATAAGAAAAAAGGAGAAACTTTTGACGGTGGTGGTAATGGTGGCAAGCTGGCAGCAGTGGTTGCGGAAAGAAAAGCTAAGAAGAAGCTTTTGAATTTGACCCCCGAGGCCAGAAATGTTCATATCTCTGTTTTACTCTATAGAAAAAAATAATATAAAATGTATTTTATGGCTTAAGTGAGAGGTGATATTAAATAGATATTTAATTATAAAAATTAAAAGATAATTATAAAATATAATTATTTAAAATAAATAAGGTATCAAACTTTGCGTAAAAAATCCAATATATTTGCGGTTAGGAAAGTCTCGTTCTTACCCTTGATACCGAGCTTCAACTTCATTTAAGTTTAAATTATTGTCAAAAGCAGAGGTATGAATTTATACCTCTTTTCTTGAAGTATCTTAGTAGGTGTTTGGATATAAAAATTATAATTTTTTTAAAAAAAAGTAGTATTTGAAGTTATGTTAAAAAATAATATTTGGAATTTGAAATTATGTCTCTGGACATGAATTTAATTTAAAAAAATATTATAGTTTTGTGAGCGGAGAAAAAAGTTTTTCTGAAAATTGTTTTGAAAAACTCATTTTCGAATTTTTTTTAAAAACTTACAAAATTTTATGAACAAACACATTTTAGAAATTTTTTTTATAACAAACGGGACCTTAATATGTTCAAGTTTACTCATTTACCCTTGTCCATTTAATAACAAAGGGTAGACGATTTGATAATGGACGTGGACACAAAGTATAGTAAAGGGTGAATTTTAGTAACTTCAAACAGTACCACGAAAATTTTGGATTTTTTCTTTCTTAATTAAGTTAAATACACTTGAATATAATGAGTTATAGTGCATTAAATAGAGATAAATTGGCTTGACGTGTGTGTATGACCTAAAATTTAGATCTAGATTTATACAATCGAATTTTATATTAAAGTAAGGTTTAATCTTAGCCAATATTAATATGTAAAAGATAGATCAAATATTTTTGGAGTAAAATCTCACGTGTGCTATTTGAACGGCAATAAATAATAACAATAATGATATAATCAATGATTCACGAATGTGAAAAATAGCAATAAATGGAATTTAAGTAAATAAATGGAGGCGGGTCACCCGAAAAGGGTGAGATTGCCTGATGTTACTTCTGACAAAGATGGATAATGATAAGCCTTTGAATATTTTGATCAACCCAAAAAGGGTGGGATTCCTTGATGTTTGTTCTGACAAAGATGGATAATGATAAGCCTTTGAATATTCGAATCCTCCTTGGATGGGGGGAGAAATGATAGATAAAGATCTGAGAAAAAGGTGGATTTTGTATGTGTATGATAAATGAGGAAACTTTAGAGAATGTCAATATATTCTTTTTTACCATGAGTGTCCAATACTCTATAACTACATATCTTTCTATTTATACGGGTACATGAGCCTCAAAACCCTAATAGTACAACTGAGAGGGCCTTATTTCTAAAACTAGCCCTTACATCTTTACTAAACGGGATGCTCGTCCCCACCTTCATCCTTTGTTGAGCGACCTCAACCTCATGACGTCGACCTTTTGAAACCAATTCATTGCATCAGTCGATGACACATGGTAGCCTTGGAAGGCTTTCTTAATGTTGACTAGGTCCGCATATAATTATGATAATTTTAGCCCATACAGGTAGTCCCTTTTCTTGTTGAGGTCGTCTTCGTGGGCGAGTTCAATGAGCGGATAATTGGTGGTCATGGTCGTTGTGATAAACGGACGACGTGGCGTTTCATGGATTGTATATTTCAAAGTCTTAATCTTCCCAGGTGATTTATTGGAACCGTTTTATCTAGGAAAAGATGTGACATCATAACATCATGACGTCACTTGTCACTAAATCTGATTTTCAACGGGCACCATAGGCGTTGACTTGAAAATTTCAATCGGCGGCAACATCTGAGCGCTTGGCTGAATTCAAAGCCTAGTTTGGTCTCCCCCACCATGTAAAGTTAATCCCCACTGGTGAGGACAAAGTGCACGTTCACTATCCCGGGTATTGTGCTCTTTATGCCTACCCATTCACTATCGGATACTCGTTCCCCATCCTTCTGCCGGTGGAGGAATATTTCCACCATTACGACGTTTGCGCTGCTCAACTTGCCCCATTCGTTTACAAATTCATCAGAAGTTTTCCGAACTGGTTGGGGTCAAGGTCAAGGTGTGTCAGTTGGTGCATCTGTTCGCGCCTAACTTCTATCAAGGAACACTATTGAACCTCGTAAGTATTTGTGCTTTCGCTACTACCTTTTCAAATACTTTGTCCATTCCCAGCTGGTCGAGTAATCCTCCTTTTTCTGCAGCCACTAGTCGAACTCTTCAGTTGGTGATACATCTCACCGACTGGGTTAGGCGGGTTCTCCCCTGCACCGCGGGGATCCGTGACTGGCCGAGTTTCTTTCAAAAGTTCAAACCGTCCCTCTCCCGACATGTCGTTATAATCTCCTTCTTCTGGTTGTTATCATACTCGTATTGGCTAGTACTGTCGCTCTCATATTTTACGCTTTTTTCCTAGGTTCAGTCAGGAGGGATACAAGACAGAACATGGCATCTGTGCCCTTGTTCAGGAGGAGAAGGGTTTCCATGCCTTCCCCCTCTTCCCTTGTTTTCATTCATCGACAAAGATGGTTAGGTCTCTCCTCATGATGTAGACCTAAGGCCCCACAAAAGGAAGGTCATTGACGTAGGAGGAGGAGGGCCAATAGGTGTTGTTTGAGCGGTCGAACGTACCCTTGATTAGGTCATGGCCGAGGGACAATAGATAATGTTCGAACTGGTCGAAGATATATTTTGGAGAGCGGTTTCGATCTGACGTTCATCTTTATTATTTCAACATTTTTATTTCAATTACATCGTTTCGCCCTTAGGCGACTTTTGGAAAAAATTATAAGTTTCGGTTGTTAGCTAGCGTCCAAGTCCCAGTATATCTAGTCCCTTCATTGTTCGACTTGGAGAGTCTTGAGGAGTCGGGTGATGAAAAATATGCCTGCTCTCATATACTCCAACTCGAAGTGTCGCACTCATCGCCTCGTTAAAAACCTCCTTGATAAAACTCTATTGGGACAAAAATCAAGTGAGGGAAAAAAGAGTATGACTTGCGGGACATTTATTATTTTTTAGAATTTGAAGTACTTGAGATGCCTCATATTCCAATTGTTTGGTAGGAGCTTCCCTTCCAAAGTTTCCAATTGGAACGAACCCTTGTTTTCTTTGCCTATAATTTTATATGGTCCGTCCCATTTGGTTCCCAACTTACCTTCTCGTGGATCCCTGTTTTCATGGATTTTGGCTTTGAGCACGTAGTACCCGATCTTGAGCAATCGAACCTTTGATTTTTGGTTGTAGTAGCGTTTTGCTTATTGTTTGCCATGTCTCGTCGCTCTTCAACCTCGACGAGATCTTGTCTCTTACTCTCATCATTGTCGGTGTCACTTTCATGGGAGTACCTCAGGTTGGGTTCTCCGACTTCGACTGGTATAAGTGTTTTCGTTCCGTAGATTAGAGAATAATTTGTCTCTCTTGTTCTCGTCTTCGGGGTAGTTCTATGTGCCCATAATACTTCTTTGAGTGTTTCTGGCCACAGTCCCTTGGCCTCTTCGAGTTTCTTCTTCACGATGTTTAATATAGACTTGTTGGAGGATTCTACTTGTCCGTTGCCATCTGGGTGGTACGGAGTTGAAAATATCCTTTTAATATGCCATTTCTCGAAGAACTCGGTGGTTTTTCTTCCCTTGAACTGGGGCCCATTGTCACAACTTATTTCTTTGGGCAGGCCGAATCGACAAATGGTATTTTTCCATATGAAGGTGATTACCTCTTGCTCACCAACTTGGGAGAATTCCCCTGCTTCTAACCACTTAGAAAAACAGTTAGTTAAAACTAACAGGAATTTATGTTACCTCATCCTGGCAGAAGCGGGTCCCACGATGTGGTATAATGTCGAGCTGAAGAGATGAACCGCGCTCTTGTTCCCAGTAGTTATGCTTCTGGTAGCGGGGGCCAATTTGGCGAGGCTGTCTGCTTCAAAGTTCTGATTTTGTGGGCTTTAGCCGTGCTGGCATTCATCGAAATTGGACAGTAGTCACCAGATCTTGATTTGATATTTCTGCAACCTCTACTCTTTGATTTTGGAAGTCCCGGTAACTTGGTCGACTACAAGCTGAGAATCAAAACAGAGTTTTAACCACTTCACCCCATATTTGAGTTTAGTCTAAACCCTGCAATTATGGCCTCATACTTGGCCTCGTCATTAGTCATATCTGGAAACCTTATGGATTGACGAATTACTTTGCCGGTGGGAACCTCGAGCAAGAGTCCCATTACGGACCCGGAGGCATTGGATTCCATCAATGTATAGGACCCAGAGGTCCTGTGTTTGAAGAGAATCTTGAGCGGCTTCCTTTTCGGCCTCAAGCATTACCTTTGCGCTAAAGTCTGCGATGAAGTCGGTGAGCACTTGTGACTTTATTGTTGTGCGAGGCTGATAAGTGATTTTGTGCTCACTTAGTTCGATGGCCTACTTAGCCAGCCTCCCTAACAGCTCGGCTTTGTGCAATACGCTTCTTAAAGGGAAAGTGGTGACGACCGAGATTGGGTGGCACTGAAAGTATGGTTTGAGCTTTCGCGAAGCTATGAACAGGGACATAGCCACTTTCTCGAGGTGTGGGTACCTCGTCTCGGCATCAACAAGTGATTTACTGATATAATAAATAGGAGATTTTGTACCTTTATTTTCTTGAACCAGGACCGCACTTACTGCTACATCCGAGACGACAAGGTAAATGGGGAGGCGCTCCCCAGGCTCGGGATTTGAGAGCAAGGGTGGTGACGATGGGAATTCCTTCAGTTCTCATAATGCTTTTACACACCCAGGCATCCTCTCGAGGTCGTTGTCCTTTTTGAGTACGTGCAAGAACCTGTGACACCTATTATATGATCTCGAGATGAATCTGGATAGGGCAGCAATTCAATCGGTTAGTCTTTGGACTTGCTTATTAGTGGTTAATTGTTCTGGTATCCCATCGATGGTCTTAATTTGATTTGGGTTGACCTCAATCCCTCGTTGTGATACCAAGAAGCCCAAAAGTTTTCCTGAGGCCACGCAAACGCGTATTTCTCGGGGTTTAGTTTCATTCCGTACTTTCTTAGTATGTCGAAGTCTTCCCTTAGGTGGTCGATATAATCCTCTGCCTTTATGAACTTAACTAACATATCATCGATATACACCTCCATGGTTTTGCCGAGTTGGTCTTTGAACATCTTCGTGACCAACTTTTTTGGTAGGTAGCCCCGCGTTATTCATCCCGAATGTCATGAATCTATAACCATATGTTCCCTTGTGTGTGATGAACTTATTCTTCTCTTGGTCTTCTTCCTCCATCAGCATTTGGCTGTAACCTGAGTAGGCATCTAGAAAACTTAACAGCTCATGTCCTACCGTTGCATCGATGAGTTGGTTGATGTGTGGCAGTGGGAATTAATCATTTGGGCATGCTTTGTTTAGGTCTATGAAGTCCATGCACATCCTCCACTTCCCATTTTTCTTTTTAACCATCACTCATTGGCAATCCATTTGGGGTACTTCGCCACCCTAATAAAGCTGTTAGCCAATAGCTTCTCTACTTCTTCGTGGACGGCTTTATTGATAATGGGGTTGAACTTCTGTCGCACCTGCCTTACCTGGGGTAGAAGGGGTATACGTTCAGTTGGTGCATGGAGATTTCTTTGGGGATATCTGGTATATCTGCATGACTAAAGCCAAACAAATTAAATCCGCGTTAGTTACTAGAATTGACTAAATTTACTTAGATCTCAGAATTTGCAGCCGATGTAGGCCTTTTTGCTGAGGTCGCTATGATCTAGCTGGACGGGGTCGAGGTATTCTATAGTTGATTTTGCGGCTTCGACCACCTCTGGGTCCATAATGACTTCTTTGGCTTCAACCTGTGGTGACTTGACCCTACGGATTGCCATGCTTCTTTTTCTTATCTTTCTTTTGTTGAGTTGTCGTGTTGTCCATAGAGATTTTCTAGCACTCCCAGAACGTACATTGTTCCTCTCGTATTCTAAATATTCCCCAAGGTGTTGGGAATTTGATCACTTGGTATAAGCTGGAGGGGCGACTCTCATAGGGTGTATCCATAGTCATCCAGTCCTGGCCTATGATATGGAATGTTGTCTCTAGAGTCACTCCACTGGCGAGAATAGGGGGTGTAATTTCTCCCGAGGTCTGTTCAACTGCATTGTTAAACTGGTTAGTGTAATGCAACATGGCACTATTTTATCCTCGAGTCTTATCTGTACGAGGAATCGGGGATGGATGACGCACGCACTAGTTTCATCATCTACCATAATTCTCTTAACATCAGTATCTAAAATTCGTAAAGTAAATGACAAGTGCATCATTATGAGGAAAGTCACACTGTCGGCATCTGACTCATCGAAGATGATACTTTCTTCGAGTTCGTCATACCGTTCGTTGTGATCGATCTTCTGAGCTTGTGGGTGGCGGTGAATTTGATGCCATTGATAGAGCGTTTTCACTGCCACCAATAATCATATTGATGGTACGAGCTGGTGAAAGTGACTTTGGTGGGCTTGGATGTTTGCGAACCCTTGGTGTTCCTGCATTTGTCGCTGAGTAGTTCTTTGAGGTGCCCTTGTTGCAACAAGTTTTTACTTCTAGTCTTAGGGCGATGTAATCTTCTATTTTGTGTCCACGTTCTTGGTGGAACTCGCAGAAAGTGTCAGATTTCCTGGTGCTTGGGTTGGATCTCATCTTTGGTGGCCATTTTACCTTCATTCCGAGCTTCTCAAGAGCGTAGACCATCTCAGTAGAAGACACACAAAAGTTGTGAGAAGATAGTAAGGGGGCATAAATTGATCATTCCTGTGAGTGCCCGATCTCGACCTAGATGGTACATTTCATAGCGAAAAGATGGGACATGTGTCCTAACATAGGGGTTGGGTTTGTTCTCTGCCTGGCCTCGGTATTGGTTGTTCCCTCCTTGTGTTATCTCTGCGCTCTTTTCTGGGCTTAGATTGTACCGGAGTGAGTCGTCGAGTTTGTCCATAAGGTCGTCGCTGTCTTCTATGAACTCGGCATAGTAGGCATTGTGGATTTTGTCCCACGTGGCAGGTGGGTATTTCATCAATCGACGCAGTAATTTTCTATATGCCCTTGAACCGTCTCTACTCAACCCATTCTGAAAATCTGCCACGACCATCCCTTCGAAGACGTTTGGCAAAGTCATTCTCATCCTGTTGAATCGGGCGAGGAAGTCACTCAATCCCTCTCCTGGGATTGTTTGATGGGGAGTATATCGTTCACCCTTGTTTCAGCTTTCTTGGCCCCAACATGTGTCGTTACGAGCTTATCGGCCATCTCTTTGAAAGTTTCTACGAAATAAGCTGGCAGTTGTGAGTACCATGTCAAAGCCCTTCCAGTGAGAGTCTCATCGAACATTTTCAACAAGATGGAGGAAACCTGCTATTTGGTAAGGTTTTTGCCTTTTATGGCGGTGACCTAGTGGGTTACATGATCTTCGGGATCGGTCGTCCTGTCATAAATTCTGAGATATTGGGGCATCATGAAGGTCTTTGGTATGGCGTGTGGAGATGTTTCTTCCCTGTTCGACTGTTCTAAAACCCTACCGGCATCTCTATCTGGTAATAATTTGGGGGCACCTTGTATATTATCTACTCGTTCCTGGTGCTCTTTCATTTGGTCCCTGAGCGCTTTGTTCTTGTTTTCCATCTCCTCTTTTCTTTTCAGCACAGTGGTGAGGACGTTGTCACATGCATTATCAATAATAGTGCAAGTTTTACCTGAAGTCGGAGGGTTTAGTTGGTCGTCATGTTCATTCTCGTGTTGTGCTGCATGGTCTTTAGTTGTTTCTGTGGTCGTGCAAGGGTCTTGTTTACTGAGCAAGATGACTAGAGCATCAGTTAGCCATGCTTCGAGGAGCTTTTTTATAGCGGGTGGTGCCCCCTCTCCCGTGGACGTGGAGGCCCCTTTCCTGTTTGGTTTTGTTGTACTGCAGAAAGGTGGAGGCGACCTTTCTCGTCTGGGAGAGAAGGTGGGCATTATCTCCTCATCATGGGTGTCATAACATTCGTTGATGGCATTCATTAGGTTGAGAGGAACATTATCTATCGCCTTCCATTTCCTTGGTTCCCTGCCATGGAGATTCTTTTACGCACAGAGCAAAAGATAAACTTTGTGGTTTGTTATATAAACAAGTAAAGTGAGTTCTGGATCTAATGGAAACTAAAAACTTGGCTGAGAAAATTTCCACAGACGGCGCCAAATCGTATGACACAAAATTCTGATCTAGGTTTATACAATCGAATTTTATAGGCAAAATACATAGTTTACCCATCGACCTTGTACCTAAATCCCTGTTACACACCTCTCCACCACGGAAAACGTTTTCCACACCTAACCTTTGTAGAGTGTGTCTAAGACACACCACTTTTTTCTTAAACAAGATTTTCAAAGCATGTGTACTATCACGCGCCAATAAGGTCGTGAAAGTTGTCACTGACTAATAATAATAAAAAAAGAACATGGGATTACAATTATATCCCCTTCTTCTTCATCTTGTCCACCATAACTGCCATCATCACACATTCATTTTCTTTTTTGCTCTTTCGATTCCCACAACTGAAGCACCGAGGTAGTAATAATAATTATTTGTAAACTCACCCATTAACAAAATTAAAGAGTGTTCTTATCTGGAGAAGCTTGAGCTAAGCTTTAATAGCTAGGGAAATTTTGAAAATTTCACCCTTTCATAAATTTAACTTAGCCACGACAAAGCTCAAGATAATATTTTCTGAAGAAAAGAAGAATCTTCTGTACATAATGTCACACCCCCATTTTTCCTCGCGGAGTCGAGGTTTCGACATTTTGGGACAATTCGTTTCCTTTTGGAACGGGTATGGAATTTGAAGAGTCGTTGCCTAACGGATTAAGGTGCGTTAGGGAACCTAAAACAAATAACTCATAAACCGGTTTACATCACCAGAGATTGGGTAAGGGCTCGAAATTACCTTGAGGGGGAGGTGTTAGGCACCCCTCGAGATCCACAACGGTGGGTCCCGGCCAAACTTAATTTAAGTGAATTAGTCTTTAAAGGAAAATAAAACAGTTTAAAAGAAATAAAGATTACTTTAAAACGGAAATTAAAGGGGTCATAGGTTTATTAGCCTATAGGATCATTTCTATGCAATACTTGGTTACCTTCCTCAAACAAAGGGGTTACACGTAGCATTAGCGCACAGGTCATCATCTCCTTTACTACCCAATTACACTCCCCCTTTCGATTATTATCTAAACGTTCTAATAGCATCTGGTACGTATCTTATACGTGCACTACCCGTCCCTTACCTATGGCCCTGGAGGTGTTTAAGACCTCTATTTAAGGTGGTTCTAGACTCACCTATGTTGCTTAAAAGGGGAAAATCTAAGCGACAAACAAAAAATCAAGTAGGATTGTCACATAAGGAGCAGTTAAGGGGCTCATATTTACCTCCACAAATAAACAAACAATTGCACGCTTATTCAAACAAGCAGTTTTAAATGATTTAGGGGGTCCTATAGGCAGGATATCTAAATGAGCACAAACAGAATGTACATAAGTTTTATTAAGTGAGGCAGTGAGTACCTATCAGTTTGCCTACTGATTTTTATCACTTACTGAATCTGGGCACGTTTCAAGCAGAAAGAAAATCACAATTTTAAACCCAGGATTTTAATTATCCTACAGGCTTGCCTAAGTGATAACCGGGCAGGATCCTATAGACATGGTATCTAAACGTTAATCAGACCATAATTATAAAACAGAGATTGATTTTAACAAGAAGATTTCGTCTTTTTAGATCCTATATGCATGTTTTCTATGTGCTGAAACTGATTACAAGTATTATTTCCTATAGACATGATATCTAAACACATAAACTGAATTTTTACATTTATTTCCTATAGGCATGATGTCTAAGTGTTGAAACTGTTTTTACACTTATTTCCTATATGCATGATGTTAGTGTTGAAACTGTTTTTATATGTGTTTCCTATAAGCATGATATCTAGGCGAGTAAGGCGTTAACCAGTTTCCAAGCAAGTTCAACAAGGAAGATCCTAGGAACATGATTTCTAATGCACACATGGAGATTTTGAAAACATGATTATTGATGCAGAATTGATAAAACGACCTAGAAGTAGGATTTCTAGGATGCAGAGTGTGACAATTCAGGATAATGAGATAAACCCTATAGGCATGGTTTCTAATGCACATAAGGAATCACAACAACATCCTATAAACGTGATTTCTACCCGGATATGATAAAAGACATATAAAAATCCCTCCTCAGCTTTTACTAATAACCCCATATCTGTTTTGCATAGATTATTATTACAGATCAATACAAAGGAATTACATAATGAAAATCACTGTACTATAGGGAGCCTTGACATGCCCAAAGTNCAGCTTGGACTTAGAGGTGAACAGATTACAAGATTACAAAAACTACAAGCAAGACATAACCACATTTAGCAGGTTAAGTTCATGCATGAATTCCAGTAGTTAGAACAAGGTTTCACATTGCATAAATTGGCTTAGTTGATTAACCATTACTAGGTGGGATCAGAACAACATGCCGAAATTAAGAGTAAACAACCAGAAGAACACATAGTGCAGAGTAGGGTGATAGAAACTAAAGCATGCTAGTTCAGAAACAGATAAACAAGTATCATGGATCAAGCAGAAACATGCTGAAGTTAAATGGCTAATCAGACAGCCATACAGAGAAAGTAACAAGAATTTAAAGCATATTAGTACAGGAATCATAAATTGACTAGGAACATGTTAAGGTAAGAAAAATACATAAACATGGTAGGAATTGAAGCATGCTAGTTGAGAAACAAGTAGACATATAGGACATGACAAGTTAACAGGAATTAAGTCATGCTGATCAAGAACAATAAACAGGAAGGACATAGGTTCAACTANACGACCTAGAAGTAGGATTTCTAGGATGCAGAGTGTGACAATTCAGGATAATGAGATAAACCCTATAGGCATGGTTTCTAATGCACATAAGGAATCACAACAACATCCTATAAACGTGATTTCTACCCGGATATGATAAAAGACATATAAAAATCCCTCCTCAGCTTTTACTAATAACCCCATATCTGTTTTGCATAGATTATTATTACAGATCAATACAAAGGAATTACATAATGAAAATCACTGTACTATAGGGAGCCTTGACATGCCCAAAGTCAACCTGGAATCTAGGCCTTCAATCAAATCTGGAATACACCAGTAGTTCATAATACACCAAATGGGCTTCTGGTGTGTCAAAGTTTCCAAGGGCCTCAGGGACACCGGGCAATGCTCACACCAGAACCTTTTCAAAGAAATATTTTTTGTAAACAAGTTTGGAAGTCCAGCCCCAATGTGTCAGAGTTCGGAGGAGTCTCATGGACTCCTAGACAGTGCTCACACTGGGGGG